>CAUYQG010253492.1:0-27719 GCA_963574415.1 Tarsius wallacei
TGTAGTTCCAGCTACTTGGAAGGCTGAGGCGGAAGGATCGCCGGAGCCCAGGAGGTCGAGGCTGCGGTGGCCGGGAGCGGCCACTGCACTCCAGTCTGGGCGACAGAGTGAGACTCCAACTCAAAAAAAAAAAAAAAAAAAAAAAATCTGAAGTCCCAAGCTCCTAAACACTGTTATCCTCATGAATGCATCTCGTTAAAGAAATCAGTGAAAATGTCAAAGGATGTAGATTCAAATTCAGCCAGTGGTAATTCTCATTGTATAATGATGATATTCAAGATGTTCCAGAATGTAACAGGTGTTTAGAAACTAAGTCACATGAGGAATAGTTACATGAGAAGAAATATGGTGGCTGAACATGGGTGCTTGAGGACCAATGTGTGGAGGGGGAAGTAGACTAATAAGGTGTCTCAGACAGCAGAACTAAGATGAATGGGTGGAAATTCTATGGAGACATATGTGTGCAGAAGAAAGGACTTTGAAAGGATTGACACTGCCCACCAGTGAGCAGGGCTGCCTTTTGAGGTAAAAGCGAGTATCATCAGACTGTGGCTGGAGACTCCCTTGTTGAGAATGCCCTTGAACAGACAACTCATGTTGGATGGGAGATTAGAAGTCCACACAGTTCTCAGTCTCGGTTACCTCTTGACTTTTCAAATGAAGACTCAGGAAGCTGGTAAAAATTCCTCCTGCCCAGCAAAGTGTAAAATACATCTGCCACACTAAAAGTCCAACTCAGAACTGCAAATCCTTCTTGTTCAGGAGCACAGTACCATGCAGAAGTTACACTGCACGCAAGTTGACAAGATTGTGGCACAGTATGACAAAGAGAAGTCGACTCATGAGAAAATCCTAGAGAAGGCAATGAAGAAGAAGGGGTAATTCTGTTTATGTCTTTCTTAAGGCTTTCTCCCTTTTTATATTTTGTCTTTTCTCACAGATCAGCTGCCTGTTTAGGCCAAGAAAGAACTTAGTGTTGACTCATTTTCTTTTTCTTTTTTTCTTTAATTTCTATTTTAAAGATGCGGGGTACAATTCAGGGTTAGGTATACAATTGGTCATTGTACAGGTAAAGTTTGGGCCTCACTCTGGTCCCTGCTTCACCTGGTTTCAGATCAAGTACCCTTATTGATGAAGTGTGCCTCCCTCCCCCCCGGCAGATTCCCACTACTGCCAATCCCTTTCTATAGTATTATGAGAATTGTTTAGGGTCTATGAGTGAGAACATGTGGTACTCAGTTCTTTGTTTCTGTGATAGATCACTTGAGTATCATAGATTCTAAGTCCATCTAAGTTGTTGCAAAGTTCAGAATTTTGTCCTTCTTTATGACTGAATAATATTCCATTGTGTATATATTTTTTTATCCAGTCCACTTTCAATGGGCAGCACAGTCGGTTCCATGTTTTTGCTATTGTGAATAATGCTGCCATAAACGTGCATGTGCAAGTATCTTTTTCATACTGCATTTTCATTACTAAAAATTATTCCCAGAAAATAAGAGACTCATTTATTTTAAATACTCTAACAATTTAACAGGTCAAGGAGTAGACTTAGCTATGTTTAGGGAGGGTTCTTAGCAGAGATACTGAGATCTCTTAATTCATTGCAATTAATTCTAATATGAAAAAGAAATTTTAGCCTCAAATATTTGAAAAAATACTTTTTCACTTAGAGAAATGATTGTAACTTTTTATTTTGAAATAATTTTTTCAAATTATAATTTGAAAAAAATATAATTTGAATTAAAATGTCAAATAATGTTTTTCAAATAATATTTGAAATAATTTTAAACTTACAGAAAAGTTGCAAAAATAGTAGAGTTTCCTTATGCCCTTAACTCAGTTTTCTTAAATGTTACCATACTGCAGTTATCAAACTACAAAATTGACTTTGGTACAACAACACAGCTAATTAAACTACAGTGCTTTTTCAGATGTCACCGGTTTTTCCACCAAAGCCCTCTTCTGTCCTAGCATCTCCTCGAGAATCACACATTCCATTTAGTTGCCGTCTTGGTCTATGATAGTTCTGGAGTCTCTCCCTGTCTTTCATGACTTTCACTTTTGAAGAGTACTGTTCAGTTGTTTTGTAGAATGTCTTTCCTTTTGAGTTTGTCTGACATTTTCTCTGCTTGGAGTGAGGGTATGCATTCATGGCAAGTACCCCTCAGAAACAAAATGCTGCTCTCTTCTTAGCACATGATATTGGGGGAGTGCGTGATGTTGATACATCTCATTGCTGGTGATGTTAACTGGATCTCTTGGTTAAGGTGGTATCTGATGGATTCACTATAAAGCTACTGCTTTTCCCTTTATAATGAATAAATATCTTGGGGAGAATACTGTGAGACTGTGTATGCATTCTCTCTCTCTCTTTTTTTTTTTTTTTGAGAAACCAGGATTTATTAAGAGGACAGAAAAGTTCCCACAGTGGGAGGGGACCCGAAGGGGTTGCCCTGCATTGTCTTTCTCTAAGAGATTATTTTTGCCCAGTGAATCTCTTCTGATTTTTATCTCTTTTGTTGGATTCCTGCTAATGTATTCTAGTCTTCCACAACCTTTGATATGAGAGAAAATGAGAAAGGAATTACTTTTCCCTACTAGGGCTTCTTAAATTATTTTTGTTCTCTTCTTTTTTTACATTCATTCAAGTTATAGAAAACTAAAGCTTTGACAACAGAACAGATTAAGTTTGTTAAAATTTTCTCAGACATTGGTTCATTTGCTGAAATTTTAGGTCCCATGACCTAATTTTATGACATGAAACCAATGTAATTTGCTTGGGGGTGAATAGTAGGTAATTACATAGACCACCCTGGTGTCAGGTCTCACTGTTTGAGAGGTACTTTGTTGTTATCAAAGATATTTTCCAGGAAAATACAAATCAGGCACCAACTTTTGAGCATCTGGTATCATGCAAGCCTTTTGCTTTTTCCATAGGCTTTTCTGTATATCACTGAGGCAGAGACAGGGGCCTGCAGCTTTGAAAACATTTCTATATGGATTTTAAGTGAGTCAGGCTGAGCTCAATAGCCTACCTCGGGGCTCAGCTGGCAATATTGGGGTGAATACAGTAAGTTTTGGGGAACTGTGATTCTTCTAGAGTTTTTCTTTTTTTTTTTTTTTTCCTTCTAGACTTTTGATCACATCAGTAGCTTTGGCATATTTCTTTTTTGTAAATTGTTTTTTTTTTTATTTAATCATTTTAGACCAAAATGTCAAAAGAGAGGAGTAGATTTAAGGAGCAAATTGACAACTTTAGGGTCTTCTCCCAAAATAGATATTTTTATTCACAAGTTACTTTTTCAAAAAATAAATGCCTTATGCATTTTTTTTGGATGGCTGTGTTTAGAAATGCAGTTTTGATTTAACCAAACCAAAATCTTCAGTAAGAAGATTGCAGACCCAAGCACCATAGAGTAAGCTTCTTTGCTAAAAATGACATTACAGATTTCTAATTCAGTAAATCATGAGTGATGCCTTTAGAAATCAAACAATTGGTAAACTACAAGGGGTGATCCCCAAAAGAACTGAATTATCTTTGGAGGGCAGGCCCCTTAGAGTACAGGCTTCCCCCACTAGCCAAGTGTTCTAGGAACCAATTGTCAATCAGTGTACCACCAGCTAGCATTCTTGTAAGAGGCTGCATTCAGCTTCAGTGATTTTTGTTTGTTTGTTTGTTTTTTGAGATTCTTTCAACACATTTGCCCATTTCATGATGGGTGACTTACGAGCACCCCTGCCCACACTGTACTGAGTATTCAGCAGTTTTTGAACAAAAACAGCAGGACCCCTGGTGCCTTACTCTCCCTATTCACTCGTCCTCACCCCAATGACTTTTTGTTTGTTTGTTTCCCTGGATTAAAAAGGTCCTCAAAGGGAAAACATTTAGCCAAGGTGAAACAAAAAACAGCAGAAGCACCAAGAGGCATCAAGATTAACAAATTCAAACACTGCTTTGAGCAGTGGCAAAAACATCTCGATAGGTGTATTGCATCAAACGGAGAATACTTTGAAAGTGACTGAAGTTTAGACATGTAAGAATAAATACACAATTTTTAGTAAATAAGTTCCAGTTTTTTGGGATCTCCCCTCGTATATCTTTACCTCATTATTGTTTTTACTCTCAAAGGTAAAGTGGGGCCAAAATGATATTTATTTGTTATAAGTTGTTCCTGGTGAGACCTTTAGCCCCCTAATCAGGATATTGAGCAGTCTTGGAGGTCTCTCAACAAATAAAGCCCAATTTTATACTAAGTGTAGATAAGATTGCCTCATCTACAGATATCTTCCTGAGCTTGTATTGTCAAACTCAGTACTCTCATCGGGCTCTCCACAGAAAGCATCTTCCAAGTACGCTAAAGAGTAGAAGTCTTAATGATAATTTAAAAGTTACTTCAAAATCAGACATCTAATGTCTCTGGACAGACATTTCTGAAGAGAAATTTCTCATTGTTAATATTGACCATAGTATCAAGGTTGTCTAGAATTTTAACTACAACCAAGTTATTAAAACATTAGTGAAAGAAGCTGTATGCGGTGGCTTACTCTTGCAATCTTATCTACACTTAGTATAAAATAGTGCTTTATTTGTTGAGAGACCTCCAAGACTGCTCAATATCCTGATTAGGGGCTAAGGGTCTCACCAGGAACAACTTATGACAAATAAATATCATTTTGACCCCACTTTACTTTTGACAGTAAAAACAATAATGAGGTAAAGATATACGAGGGAAGATCCCAAAAAACTGGAATGTATTTATTAAAAATTGTGTATTTATTCTTACACGTCTAAACTTTGGGAGGCAGAGGCAAGAGGACTGCCTGAGCCCATGAATTCAAGACCAGCCTGGGCAACTTGGCAAGACTTTATCTCTATAATAAATAAAAAGATAAAAAATAAAAACATTAGTGAAAGAGAAAACTGGTGACAATATTTAGAGATTTTTTAAGTAGGACCCATTTCCAAAACAAATAAAAGAGGTTCCTCCTATTTTACCTACTCAACTGACAGGAATGATTGACCTGGGAAAGATGAGCTTTTCTCAAGTGCTCTTCAGCTGTTGGCTAATGATGTAATAACTCTCTCATGTGCTTTCCACTCAAGTATCTTCAAGGCAATGGGTTAAGAGGAGTGTGGAGAAAAGGAAGGACGAGCTAAAGTTGGGGGAAATTTAGAGTTACAGAAATTACTTTGCGCAGCCAAAAAATAATTATGGTTGATGCACTAGATGGAAAAAAATGCAATCTTGATTTTTAATATTACAGGAGTCCTTAGCAGTCCTTAGCTTTTGCCCACAAATGAGACTGTTGAATACTAGTTATCATTGCATTTTCTATGAAACGTTGTGTCTAGAATTAAGCCAGGGGAATGTTTTAGCAGTGCTGTAAGTTCACGGAATAACATGAGAGGAGAAACTCCGCTGAGTGCGAGCCATTGAGAATAGATTTGATGAGAGACCTAGCATTTTCAGAGTGATGCTTGTCTCAGAGGAAATCTCAAATAATACTATAATGAAGCATTCTGACTCAGGCTATACTTGGCCAGAGGATGCATGCTGAAGATGGCGGTTCAGGACTGGTTCTTGTTTCAGCAATAATATGGATATTCCAAAAGGAAAACATAATCACTGAAATAAGCATCAGTGGTTGCTGGGCAATCGCCTAGCATATGTTTTCTACTCACAATAGAATAAGAAGCAAAAATTCTCCTATGGTGCCAAGAATTGCTATTATCTCCCTCACTGGCATGTCTAAAAGACAAAAATCTGGCTTTCCAACCAAAATGGAAGAATTAAACATTCACAAGGCTGAGGACCTATTTTCCAGTTTTCATCCCAAATAATATTTTATTGAATAAATGAAAATAGCTTGAAGAAAAACAGGAACTGGAAACTTGGGCAACAGACCCATAACAATGAAAATAATGGTTAGGTTTATAGTGTCTCTTTGTGTAGTGGTTGAATTGCATAATCAGGATATAGCTAATATTGTGTAAGGTATGAATCTATTACTAGAAAAACTGATGTTGCCCAACGAGCCATGGCATCTCGTATTTGATGAATATATTGTCTTCATCAGAAAGCTTTGTAACAAAGGCCTATGGGAATGGGAAGATATCTAATTTCTGGCATGCATTTGCAACTTTCTATTTTCAGGGGAAGTAATTGTCTTGAAATGAAAAAAGAAACAGAAATTAAAATTCAGACACTGACATCAGATCACAAATCTAAGGTAAGAAAATGCCCACTTTTACAACAATGACTTTTGGAAAACACTTTGTAATTTTTTAGAAGAGATATCTAATATAAATCAGAAACAATAGTAGCCTGGGGCTGCTCTAGGAAGTCAGGGGGCCCAAGGAGTTGTGTTTGCCTCAGAATCACTGACTTTGAGAAGGATCATTTCATGGAACATCTTTTTTTTTGTCTTACCTGTTCAAATTTGCTAACGGGATTTATGTCATCTGCCTCAGAGACATCAAGTGAAGCAATACATGAAGAGACTAACAGGAAATATGATATAAAATTACAAAATATACTTCCCTAGAAGTAGCATTAAACATATGACAGGAAACCACCCAAATTGGGAGTTGGTATATACTCCACCCTAACTTTACTCTAGAAGTTTGGGGTGAAAAAAATCAAATAGAGCTTTGGTCAAACCAGCCAGTGTTCATCTATCTGTCTTGAAGCAACTCTGTCATCCAGCCCAGGGGTCCTGCTGCATGCATGGGTCAGCCAAGCTGTTCAAGGTGAAGTTCTCCTTGGTGTTACATATCTGGTAGAGCATGAACTCTATCAAGGCAGTCATCCGTGGTTCTCTGAGAGTTGTCCTCCACTCTCTTTTTCTCTCTTAATTGCAATGTTGGAGAAGTAATACTTTTGCAACATGCCATGATTTGTAGATGCCTTGCATAGCTAGGAAGAAACCTTAGCAAGGATATCAGTTTGCTTTTGCCCCATAATAAGCAGTGCCAAAATTTAGTGCCTTAAAACAACTAGGCTGGGTGCAGTGGCTCAAGCCAATAATCCCAGCACTTTGGGAGGCTAAGGCAAGAGGATTGCCTGAGCCCGCAGGTTTGAGACCAGCCTGGACAACATGGTGAGACCTCGTCCCTCCAACAAATAAAAAAAATTAGCCTGGCACGGTAGTACACACCTGTAGTTCCAGCTATTGGAAGGCAGGGGCAGAAGGATCACCAGAACCCAGCTGGCCGATGCTGGGGTGGCCATGAGCATGCCACTGCACTCCAGCCTGGGCAACAGAGTGAGACTCCAATTAAAAAAAAAAACTACTACAGTCAGTGGAGCTGGAGAACATCATCCTAAGTGAACTAACTCAGAAGCAGAAAACAAACACCATATGTACTAATGTATATGTATAGGCTAAGTGGCCATAAAGATGGAAATAGCAAACACTGGGGACATTAAGGGGGGGGTTGTGGAGGGAGGTTAGGGTTCAGAAGTTACCTACTGAGCATAATATTCACTGTCTGACGAGTGGGTCACCTGAAGTCCAATCCCCACCACCACATAATATATCCATGGAACAAACATTGACTTGTACCCCCAAGTCTAAAATAAAAATTAAAACGACTACTATTTATTAGTCCACAAGTTAGTGGGTCAGAAAATTTGGGCCATACTCTCTACTGGGTGTTTTTTCTGATTTTTGTCTGAACTCACTTGTGTGTGTCTACAGCCAGCTCGTATATCTGTGGGTTGGCTGGCTGCTGGCTGTGTTTTCCTAAGTGACCTCTCAACCTCCAGCAGGCTAGCGCAGGCTCAGTCACAGGGTGGCCTCAGGGTTCCAAGCACAGCAAAAAACAAGCATTTCCACACCTCTGCTTGCATCATATTTGCTATCATCTTCTTGGCTAAAGCAAGTCACAGGTCAGCCGGATTCAAGGAGATGGAGAAATAGGCTCTAGCCCTTACCAAGAAGAGCTGCAAACTCACACTGCAGATATCATGGATACTGAGAGAGGAAGACTTTTCTGTCTTTTGTCCATTAGGGCTGATGCAATAAGTCATGACCCAGGAATAAAAAACCACTCAGTTCTGTTCTGACTTGTGTCCTATTGGAAGTGAAGCTGGAAAGCACGAGGTGATGAAGCAAGTCCTGATGGAATTACCAAAGGAGTCCAAGGCTTAGACAAGCCAGAGTGTGGGAAAATTAGTGGTGAAGTAACCAGTCACAGATAAATATTTAGCGCCAAAGTGATCGACAGATTCTAACCAGCAGTGGCTTCCCGATTCCCACTGATCAGTGCATATAACTTTTTGGGGATCATAAGTGTCTTATGATTCACCAAGTAAATTGGTGGGAGAGATCTGAAATATATGAATAATATTGTACTTTTGGTTCATACCTGCCCTGCGAGGATTCCAAGTGGCACCATCCCCCTCTTCCCACACAGGTCAAAGAGATTGTGGCACAGCACACAAAGGAGTGGTCAGAAATGATCAACACCCACAGTGCAGAGGAGCAAGAAATCCGGGACCTGCACCTCAGTCAGCAATGTGAGCTGCTGAGAAAGCTATTGATCAATGCGCACGAGCAGCAGACCCAGCAGCTGAAGCTGTCCCATGACAGGTGGGAGAGTCGGCATCTCCAGAGTCAGTGCCTCATTTTTTTAAAAAGCTGACTGTGTGTGTGTGTGTAAACTTAGATTATAATTGAAATCTACTCGACATATAATATTGAGTGCTTATGTCTTATCATGTGGCTGATGGGAGCAAGATGAACTCTAAGAAATGGGGCTTACATGTGTTTGGCGAGATCGTGAGTGCACCCACATGAAAAGTTAAGTCAAATTACAAGTAGCATATGACACGTACTAAAAAATGTCATAGACACTAAAGGCATCCAGCCCAGAGAAGCTCTGCCCTTCCCGGGCATGGAGGCTTTGCAGAATGGTAGGACTGGAACTGGCCTTTGGAAAATGATCTGAGGTCTCTTAGGAAGAGAAGACATACAGGGCTCTGAAGACCAACCAGGGGAGCACCTGAGTTACTCAGTTCTAATCACTCAGTAGCTACATATGGAGACAACCTCCCCTTCCCTTCATACATGATTAGGACTTCTGTGAATTTCAGAAAAGCTGGTCTCATCCAGAAACAGCCAAGTATCCATTTCTTTTGGCCTGTCCCAATTTATCAAAGTGAAACTTGCATTTGAAATACTGCAAATGAGGAGTCGGACTTTTCCCCGGGCAGAACAGTCTTGATGTCTTTTACGTCTTTTCATCACAGCTTGGTTGCAGCTTGCTTCCTCCCTGCTTAGTGCCTACTGTATGCCACATACATTGATACACACAGAGTAGAAAATAGAAACCTTATGCAAAGAAGGCAAACAGAAACACGTTTTAAGTGCCAACTGCATACATCATCTGGTTGCATGCCCAAATTCCCTGCGTTACTTTGGAGTCATAGATCTTGCCATGTGAAAAGTGTTTTTGCCATAGTTTCTGATTCTCAGTTGAGGCAACCAAGTGAGGTATATACCACACTACATTTTCTGTGGGATGATGTCCTACATACCATGCATTTTAAAGTATTCTTCTTAGTTCTATAAGATTATAAATTATCTTTTCTTTTCCCCCCCTTGGAAATACTCTTGGTTCAGTATGCAGAAAGGTTTGTTCATCTGCATACTGATTGTTCTGCCTTTATAATAGCATATTTTAGGTGTCTACCCTATTCAAAGATATGTCACAGACTAAGACACTTTTCTGATCTTCTTTTATGTAGTTGAATAAATAAGAAAAATATTATCTCATAACAGTAGACATTATATGCAAGGGAAAACAAAGTAAACAAATTCTTGCATTGCTTAGAAAGTAATTTGAAGAGACCATAATCCAGTTACTAATTTACCTTACAAATAAATCCACAACAGGACCATTTTTCAAAGCAACAGCAGTTTGTTTAAACTTTCACTCAAGCACCTGGTGGTTGTGTTTCTTTTTTATCATTACAAACTCTTGTTCTTGGTGAGAAGTCTTTTTTTTTTTTAACACTTGTAAGCAATATATGGTTATTGGTCAGTGTTTATTGAATGAATTAATGAATGAATAAACGAATACAGAAATGGCCCATTTATTAACAAGTTATGGAAAAATGTGAGAATGATTTCAGGTATGCAGTTTCTGTATGTATTTCTGCTGTTGTGACTGTGAGGTAGCTGACCAAAGAACTATCCACTTCAGCAGTATCTACCCCTTCGATACAGAGCAAACGACAGTGCTCACATACCCTGATGCCTTCGTTGCTGGTCTTCTATGCAGTACTTTAAGGAGATTCCATAGGTTACTGAAAAAATTCTTCATTAATCATGTGCATTTTAGTATTTTAAATGTCAAGTCTTTAACATATACAAGAATAAAGATCTGAGCATTTGTTGCACATACACATGCATTTACTTACACAGTCATAGTCACCTGTAAACATGCTTTTTCCTGTTCCCTGTGCTGACTTGAAATCATTTAGTTCCCTTTATTTTCATAGCTGTCAGAAACAGCAAGGCCCCCTTGTGAGGGTTGGAGCACTTTCTGTCTTTCTTTCAGCCCATCTTGTCCCAAGAAATGAAGCAATACTGGGAACTCTTGTATTTTATGGGCAAAAATACTTTCTCTTTTCATAGGCCATCACTGATGGTTGCTATAATACCAGATTTTAGATGTCTACCCGTATTCAAGATACTTCACAGAATAAGGCATTTTTCTAATCTTCTTATAGCTGAATAAAGAAGAAAAATGTTAGCTCACAAAGGTAGGCATTGCATGTAAGAAATAGGAAACAAAGTAAACTAATACTTTTTTTTTTTTTGAGTTGGAGTCTAACACTGTCACTCAGGCTGGAGTGCAGTGTGACGGTCACGGCTACCACAACCTCTACCTGCTGCTGGGCTCAGGTGATCCTTCCATCTCAGCCTTCCACATAGCTGGAACTACAGGCATGTGCTATCACACCTGGCTAATTTTTTGATTTATTGTAGAGATGAGGTCTCACCAAGTTGCCTAGTCTGGTCTCAAACCCCTGGGCTCAGGCAATCCTCTTGCCTTGGCCTCCCAAAGTGCTGGAATTACAAGCTAGAGCCACCACACCTGGCCTAAGCTAATTCTTGCATTGCTTAGGAAGTCATTTGAAGATGAAGACCATAACCTAGTTATATAACTTAGTTACTATGTAACTAGTAGCCTAGTGGACCACTTAGGGTCCAGCAGACCCTCAGGGATTAACATACATATAACTTGGGGCTCCTTCCCTCCTCTTTCCAAAATACAGAATAACTCAACGAGCTCAATCATGAAGGAAAAAAAAAAAGAAGTGAGCCTAGTTCTATTGTTACACATGGAATTGTTGGGTTTTTTCCTATTTTTATTTTATTTCTTTATTACAACTAATATACGTAACATGAATTGCTAATATACGTAACATGAATTTTACCATTGTAACCATTAAGTGTATGACATGGAGGACATTCACATTGTTGTGTGCCCATCACCACCACCACCTCCAGAATTTTTTTATCTTCCCCAAGTGAATTTCTGTCCCCATTTAAGCACTAACTCTCCATTCCCCCCACTCCCTGTTTGCTTGTTTTTAATACATAGGGAAAGCAAGGAAATGCGAGCACACCAAGCTAAGATTTCTATGGAAAATAGCAAAGCCATCAGCCAAGATAAATCTATCAAGAATAAAGCAGAACGAGAAAGGTAAGTCTGAGAGTGCCCACTGCGAGAATATTGTGTTGACCTGAAGACATAGCTCAACAACGTCCATGTACGTAAACATACACACATATCTAAGCTTGACTAAGAATTTTGCTGTTGTATCTGCTATGAAGACTTATTACTATTGCTGCGAAGTTTTCTGGTTGTTTACTGGCACCAGTAAAATTAATTTGCATTCAAATCCGTGTGCTCATTTATAAACAAATTGTATAAAATATGACATAATAATCAATATAATTCCAAAACATCCTTTCTACATTCTCTTGAGTCATCTGCAAGCATCTCACCTGCTCAGGTGTAACCCATTTTTGGATGGTTCTAGTAGCAGCATTTAAGAGGGCAGTCTTCCCTTGACTGACCTTCAGCGCTCCTTGACACAGGATCGTCTTAAAAACCTCCACTCAGTTTGTCTAGTTGTCCCTGTGTTGGGTGAGTTTTTTAGAAAAGATAGCAAGATAAGAATTGAGGTACTTGTGATTTACTGGAAGGGATCTTTGAAGAAGGAGAGTGGGGGAAGCAGGAGAAGCTAGGACAGGGGCTGAGCAAGGATGTGGTCTCAACTAGAGTCCCTGTTGCCTGATCCCAAGCTTTAGAATATAAATTGCACCACAGATTTGTTCCTCTTTGAGGCAAGGGTGTCTGACTTTTGCATTTCTGTATTAGTCAGTGATTGGCTGCCTGGGGTTGAGGGGAAGGATTGTGTGGCTAATAGAGCCACAGCTAGTAAAGGGGCTCTAAAGAGATGTCAGTAGCCATATTAGCTAAGAGAGGGCATTGACAGCACTTGATTTCCAGTGATGACCCATGCTACCCATCAGCCATCTCTGGGAGCCTCTGAGAATCCAAATGCCATCACCTCCAAGGCCAAGAACTTGTGTTGGCACACCAGGAGTTAGGGTTGTTTCTCTTGGAGAAACAATACCTAGTTAGAAGGTGACCCTATGGCTGAAGTTCATGTCCCACAGAAAGACAGTGTTTTATACCCCACCAAATATAGAGCAAAATGAAGATTAGTTCTTGGGGTTAAAACAGGAACATGAAGTTTTGAACTTCATGGCATTCATCTCTCCATTAATCACAGGCTGAGTTGTTAGAGGCTTTGCAGCTACAAAGGAGAACACCCGCATTCCCACTCCCCTGCTGCTTGGCCTTTTGTGGGTGTTCCCTGGATACCTGGTGTTTCCTCCTTGTTTTGAGCATGTCCTACTACCTTGATGTCATTGATGTTCGAAATACATTTCAGTTATTTAAGAATAATAAGTAATGCTAAAATAAAAATATGACAAAATATAAAGCATCAGACAATCCAGTGCATTTTTTTTGTGCTGAAACTTTGTTTAAATTCTGCTAAAAATAACTTTAAATACTGTTATATACTTCCATTCTTGGATCAAAAAAGACATTTTAATAGAAATTATGCAGTATTTATAACTGAACAACAATGCACACACCATTTATCAATGTGTAGAAGGTAGCTAAAGTGATATTTGGAGTAAAAATTATAGCTTATATGCTTATTTTTTAAAGAGGTGAAAATTAATGAGCTAAATACTCCAATAGTTTAAAAAGCAGAGTAAACCCAAAGACCTCAGATGGAAAGAAATAATAAATAAAAAAGCAGAAAGTAGTTAAATAGAAAACAATAATCAATACTGCCACCACTGGGTTATAGAACTACACAGTAGTTTTGACCTGGAAAAGGAACTATTTCAACACGTTGACCAAGACAGTTCCCAATCAATGTGGAGTGTTATTTGTGTCTCAAACTAAGAAGACTCTAAGGAGATTATTAATCATTTTAATCAATGCTTATTTAAACCATTAAATTGTAGTATCTCTCTGGATCTTGCTTGTTTTTAAAAAGTGCCATTCTCTGGATGTTATTCTCAGATAAGGAACTTTGTTTAAGGGTCTTATATTCATGGAAATGACACTGTTGTCAGCTCAAAACCATCAAATACTTCAGTATGATAAAACCTCATTCATTTGAACTGTTTTAGACTGTTCAAAGTGAAATACAGAATTCACCATGATAAATGAGCTCATTATTAAATAGCTTTTTATCATTTTTTTTACATGTGTTGCAATGTGGATTTTGGTTCAGTTGAGGTCAAATTGTCTCATCAATTCAGAGTTACTGCTAACTTAATTAGCAAGGTTTTTAAAATGTATTTTCCTTACTTTGACTTAGTGTATATGTTTTTTATAACTTTGTGGCAGTGGTGGGTGGTTCCAAAACATCTACAATACTGTTTTTAGTAGAAAAATGGTTTATATATGCCAAATGGCTAATTAACTTGTAAGTCCACACACTAAATGTATGTTTGTATGTGTGTTCACTTTATCAAACTACTAAGAAACAAAATGTAAAGTCTATCATAGCACTAAGAAAGACATACAGAAACTGAAAAGCACACTTCCAATCTTGAATCAAATAAGACATTTTAATAGAAATTACACAATATTTATAACTGAACGACAATGCACAAACTATTTATCAATGTGTAGTAACTAAAGTGATATTTGGAGTGAAAATTATAGCATAGATATATATTTTTTGAAGATGTGAGAATTAATGAGCTAAACATTCCAATAAAGAAAGTATAAAGTTTAAAAAACAGAATAAACCCAAAGATCTCAGATGGAAATAAATGATAAATTAAAAAGCAGAAAGTTTTAAGATAGAAAACAAAAAACAATAGATAATACCCACAAAAACACAAACTTATTATTTAAAAAGAATAATAAAATTAGTGAACATCCAGCAAGACTGATCAAGAAGAAAGAGAAAGAAAGAACAAATTAATGATATCAAGAATAAAAAGGAGAAATCACTACAGAGGCAAACATTTTTAAAAAGTAATTATTCTATGAACAAAAGTACCAGTGAATTTGAAAACTTAGATGGAATGAAGAATTACCTTGAAAAATATAAATATCAAAAACTGACTGAAAATGAGAAAAACCTTAATGGACTTGAAACTATTACAGAAGTTAACTAGTTATAGTTCTGTTCCGTCTTGAACAATACTCTACCTCACCAGACATCAGGACAATGCAAGTTAAAACAACAGAGCAATGACATCTCACAGAAGCAACCAACTGATCAAAATGTCAAAGTCTAATAGAAACAACAGTGGGCAAAGGTATAGAGAAAGCGTAACACCCCCACACTACAGGTAGAAATACAAATTTTATACCCCACCTCCTGGCAAATCTAGGTATATATGCCCTACAGCAGCAATCCCCAACCTTTTTGGCATCAAGGACGGGTTTTGTGGAAGACAATTTTCCCATGGACAAGGAACAGGGGGTGATGGTTTCTGGATGATTCGAACACATTACATTTATTGTGTACTTATTTCTATTATCATTACATTGTAAAATTTGTAATGAAATAATTATACAACTCACCATCATGCAGAAAGAGTGGGAGCCCCGAACTTGTTTTCCTGTACCTAGACAGTGCCATCGGGTGATGATGGAAGGCAGTGTCACCTGAAGTGTGTTGCTGACGTCCAGTCTACTCCATAATCTTGCTTTGTTTGCTGTCACTGCAGAAAACCCTGCTTCACAAAAATAGGATGTTGGAAATGGAAGCAGACTTTTCAGTGCTGATCTGATAGGAGACAGCTCAGGTGGTAATGCGAGTGATGGGGAAAGACTGTAAATACAGATGAAACTTCGCTTGCTTGCCAGCTGCTTACCTCCTGCTGTGTGGCCTGGTTCCTAACAGGCCACAGACTGGCACCATTCCATGGTCCGAGGGTTGGGGACCCCTACCCTAGAGAAACCTTTGCCTTTATGCACAAGAAGACATACACCACACTTTCTTCATTAATTTATTTATTCAACAGACATTTGTTGTGCCAAGTATTACAGAGTCCTATGCACCAGATAGCCTGCTACTGTTAATTGCAACATGGAAATATTGTAGTCTGTTCATAAATGGAAAATCCCATAAAGCAGATAAAAATAATGAAATTGTCTGAAACATAGAAATGTCTCTAAAACATTATACTAAGTGATACGTTACAGAAAGAAACCCAGAATATGATACCCTTTGGGTAAATTTAGAAAATGCACAAAATAATACCAGCGGCATCAGCATCACCAGGGAGCTTATTAGAAAATAAAACACAGACTTTAAAACTAAAAATAAGTGTCCTACAAAAAAGAAATGCAGTTCTCCCACCCCAGACCCACTGAATCAAATTCTCTGGGGGGTGGGCCCAGAAGTCTGTGGTTTTAATAACATCTCCAGGTGATGTGCATGCCCAGGAAGATTTGAGAAGCACTTATATTACACATGGACATATCTATATGTAGTGAGTACTATTCAAATGTGGATGAGAAGGTCCATACCAAATTCAGAACAGTGTTTCCTATTGGAGAGAGAAAGGAGGGAAATGGAATCAGAAAGAGTAGAAAGGGGGTTTTAATTATATCTGTAACACTTTATTGCTTTTAAAAATATGAGGTAAACATGGCAAAACATTAATATTGGTTAATGTGAGTAATTAAAAACACCGACTTTTAAAATATTCTTCTCTGGATGTTATATGTTTGAAAATGCTGCAGTAAAATTTAGAAAAAGGAAGCAATAATAAGCTTCAGATAATTTAATGAAATATAACTCTTTCTTGCTTAATGTATTATTAATTCCATTCAAAGTCATGCCAATCTTTATTTGTACCCATCACTTTTAGGCGAGTCAGGGAGTTAAACAGCAGCAACACTAAAAAGTTTCTGGAAGAAAGAAAGAGAGTAAGTATTTTATATTTTCTTGTTATGTTTCCTTTTAAAAACTATAAACAATAAGTCGTGCTTAGATACCAGACTTACAGCTATTTGTATGATTTGACTTTTCTGTACATTAAACATTCCAACTTCTCGTCTCTGCTTCCTGAAAGCTAAAGTAATGAATTGGCACCATTTTATACCAAAAAAAAAAAAGGAAGCCAAGTTTAGCATGCATAAGTATGCTATTATGTTCTAGCAAGAAAGATATTTTCAATAAGAATTATGAGCTTAAACTTTCCCAGTTTTCAGATTATCTTTTTAAAAAAATTATTATCCCTTTCATTTCAATTATAAACTTACAAATTATCTCTCATCCTAAGTTTTAAGATTACAATGCAAAATTTATCAGATTTTTTTGCTTTTTGCAGCTTGCGATGAAACAATCCAAAGAAATGGATCAGTTGAAAAAAGTCCAGCTTGAACATCTAGAATTCCTAGAGAAACAGAATGAGCAGGTATTTTACCTAAAATACATAAAAGACATAGGCAGCAGCCAGTTTCAGAATGCATATGCCATGGCCTACAGTGACCCTTCTGCAAAGCCAGTGACCTGAGTGGTGTAATGGAAAGGTGGATAGAAGAAGTTTCTACTCAGTACTGTATTTTCTCTATTTTTATTCCAAAAGAATAAAAAATGTTTTTGGAATGAGAGAGGACTGTGGCTTTCCCAAAGAATAAGAATAAAGTATCCATTTGAATATATTATGGGGATTCTAAGAATGACATTACTAAAAGTGAGAGGATGAAAAATAGAGATTCCAAATTATTTCTCTGTTTTCATTTAGAGTTTTATAATTTGCAACCTATAGGCAAGTGATATTATGTTTAAAAGCAAATGAGAGAAACCACCTATTTTCAAACTCAATCTAAAAATGAAGTTTAAATACCTTCCTAGGTCTTACAATTCGTGTTTCTCAGCAAGGCAAACATTACGTAAAGAAATGCAGGCAAATGAAGAGCTATCCAAATGCCAGCTGCTGAGTGAGGCTTTTAGGCAAATACCAACACCAAGATAAAGGTAATTTTACCTAGAGCACAGTACAGGTGACTTACAGCCTGTGTGCCTTCCACGGTGTCCTTCCAACTCGATGGAAATCCCTCTAGCTTACATGGTAACGTGACCCTCAGTAACAGTTTAAAAAATTACCTTTGAGAAAGTCAAACACAACCATAAAATCTTTTTTGTATTGCAATTGGGTAACAAGTGAATGAAACTTCTAGTTTCAGATTCTTTGCTTTTTGGTGCACAGAAGTTTTATTCATCAACATATTTCTGAGTTACATTTCACATTTCCTTTACAGCTAAATGCTGCTTTTTATGAGAAAGTCCACTGATTTGCAAGGGAGACAATATGTGTTTATTGTCCCGTAGGTCCTATTCATTTGACCAACTCATAGCCACGTCATATTCTGGTACAAGTTACCTAGCTTATGCTTGGACCCTTAAAGCACTTCTCAAAAAGTGCTCCAGAGGGAAAAAGGGGACTGTGAATTAGGGCAAAGCCACCATTTCAAAGCTTTAGAATCCATTGCAGTGATTCAGCCTTGGGTAGGGATAAGGATGTCTTTGGAAAGGTTTTCTAAAAATCCTCCTTTGAAGAAGGGCACAATGAAGGTAAGGCAGAGTTATGTGTTAGTTAACTAAATTAAGACACTACTTAGAAATTATTGTGTTGCTTAGCAACAAGTTTGACTAAAGAATGTAAATGTGCTCAAAATTAGTCATCACTACAATAGTGGTGTATATCAGAGCTAGAGAATACAGTTATCTCACACTTCTAGTTTCAGAGCCAAAGTACATAATTAAAAGATCACTTTGAGCTTTTATCCTAATACGTGGCTAATTTAAACTACACCAGGGTTCTTGCATTAAAATACTGGATTAGTGATGGCTATAGTGACTGGATCATATTGGGAGGATGCTGACTTTTTGTTCCACAGATTCATATAATGCCTTTTAATGTCTACCACCTACACTGATACTTTGAGTCACAGAAGCTTAGGAAAGCAGAGAACATAAAAAGGCTTTGAGACTCCATCAAGATTTAATGAGATTCAAGAAAAAAGAAATTCAAGATTTCATATTGATGCTTTTGGTAAACGTAGAATTTGGACTTGGATTTCTGCATTAAGCTTTGCTTTGCAAATATGGCCAGTTTAATGGCCAGTTCAATCCCAGACCTTTCTAGTGGATATTTTTTGGAATGTAAAGGTCAGAAAGCTCTCGATTCACAGTTACTCTGTATGATACAACGCTGTCGTAGACACAGAGAAAAAAGGTAGAGTGACTCCATTTCTTCCCTCATAGAAGGCAAGGTCTGGAACTACATAGTAGAGCTTCCCTTCATAACCAAGTAACATTTCATCAGCAGAAACAATTCCCTGTCTCCAGACAGTTCCAGACTTCTAAAGCAATCTTCCAAAACTTTGTTAAACCCCAAGACTTTTTTTTCTTCTGTTTCTAAACAAAAGATAAATTTAAGCATTCTCATATAATATTGCTCTTAAAGGTTTTTTATTGTTTGTCCCAAATCCTCCCTTCCAAAGCAAGGCATGGAATGGATTTTACTTCATTAATTAGATGCGTGTTGAGAACACTGGCCGGACCAACTCAAGTATGAATATATTTTGATCCCAATTCTGGTTCCTAATGTCCTGTGTCCTTTGCAAGCCTCTTTATGGCCTACTTTGTCTATAAATTATTCACTGAAAACTCTAAAGGTTGGAGATGTTTTTCCTACTTAAGTTTTTCTATAGACCT
Source organism: Tarsius wallacei (assembly GCA_963574415.1). Taxonomy (NCBI): domain Eukaryota; kingdom Metazoa; phylum Chordata; class Mammalia; order Primates; family Tarsiidae; genus Tarsius; species Tarsius wallacei. The sequence goes on from CAUYQG010253492.1 coordinate 19,305, forward strand.
CCCAGCTAAGCAGTATATCATTCGTCTTGACATATACCATTTCAAACATTAACAACTCCATTACTGTCACACCAAGTCTTAAAATTATTTTTGTCATCAATCCCATCATTTAATAAAAAGAGGTAAAAGGTTTTGCTCAAAGGCCGGGTTTTCCACTTACTACCACAGAAGAAAGGCACAGTCTGGGGCTGACAGGCATTGATTGTTCGTTTTGTGCATTTTTTTCTGTTGAGATCAGCAGGGGAAAGTTTGTCACCAATGGGTGTGTACATGTTTTATCCTTAGCTTTTTGCTTTTCTGTATATGGTTTTGCATTCATTTCTCAAATTCACTTCAATATTCATTTATTTTCTTTGTTTTGTATGTATGACTCAATTTTGACATTACTATTTTTGTACAAACAGCTTTTGAAATCCTGTCATGCAGTGTCCCAAACGCAAGGTAGGACTGAAACTCTGATAAGCAAGACATTGCTTTCCTTCTCAACTACGTCCGTATTTTCGGTGCAGTCTCCATTTATGATTCGCATCTGGTCACATTTAATTATTATCTTAAGGGTCTGGATTTAGAAGCTTGGCTATTTCATGCTTGAATTTCTGATGTAACATTCAAACCAAAATGCCCCAAATCTTTAGAGAACTATTTCTGAGGGTGCTTTAGCCAGCATTTCCTAGTGCAGATCTGGGAAACAGGTCATGGTAATGAAGACATACAGAGCAGTGACATAGAGTTGTCATAAGGAGCAATCGCAGCTAAGAATGGTCATAGAGTCAGATCATTCACAAATATTAATATGACTCCAGTTAATTTTTAAAGCACCCACTGAAAATTTGGTGGTGGTTCTGCATGCAGAACCGTTGCACAGTGACTTTTGTCATGCTCTCTGCTAAGTAAGTTCAGTCTTCCGGGAGCCCAAATCACCCCTCATAAGTCAGGTGACCATATAATTTATTGTCCATTCCAGAATAGTTTTGAGAGTGAAAGGAAGTACTGTTCATAAAATCCAGGTGACAGACATAAATGGGAATGAATGGTCACCCAACTCATTTAAACATTTAGCTCTTGGAATAGCCCTTTAATGTCATATGATTCTTCCTTCTAAACTGCTCAATATTGTCTTTAAATGCTGAAGAGGGAGAAAGACAGAGAATATCTTAATACTATTTAATGAATATGCAGGTATTAACTTTCTAGTGTTGATAATGTTTCACTGTCATCTCTTATGAATACTGTTTGTGTCATAGTTTCATGTTTGTATATTTTTCTTCATTTCCTCATTTCTCTATTAGAGTATTATTAACTTCAGACATAGAAAATATCTGGATAGAGGGAAACAGCCATCCCAAATTTGTACAGAAAGATACAATTTTTTGGTGTTATTCTATCCATCCTCACCAAGATGAAATTAAAGTCAAAATATAAAAATAAAAAAAATCATTGTATGGTCCATGGGTTAAACTAATTTTGTCACAGGACTTCACTTGGGAAATGCTTCTAGTATGATCTAAAGGGTTGACCAAACCCTCCCACCGACCTTCTATATAGTTGTAATTCCTAAGCAGACATAAATAGTATACCATGAGAACACTTCAGAATCTTCCTCTGATTTATATCTTCAAATATCTGTGTTTGCATTCCTAAATATATTTTATTTCAAAGTGGTATGTCACTTTAAAAAGAAAGGAATGATTCTTCCTTCCGTCAAAGATGCATGCATTGGGTTGGGCAAAAGCTTCCAGACTGTCAGCTGAAAAGTAAAAGTTGAGGTGAACTATTCGATGTTTCCCTGTGTTTCAAGCAATCATTTGCTACCAGACCCATGGGACCCCTTTCCTCCTCTGGAAACAACTGGGTATCTTAGTGACCTTCTTAATTCACAAGATTGAATTCACTGTGGCTTACTTCCTGGTAGTCTGTAAGAAAATTAGTTATCCCAGAGATAGCCCACAGGGATAAAAGTTTAGACAATAGGATTCCTAGAACCCTGCATTTTCCTGGTAACATTCTATTTACAGGACATTCTGACCAAACCAGTATAGTATGCTCTGACCTTCTCTACCAGTTAGATTCTTAGGGAATTACATTTAATTAAATTTCAAACTATTTGGAGAGTGAGTTATACATAAGCAATGCTTATTCTAAAAGCGATAAGATTATCTACTCACAGTCAAAGCAATATATTATTCTGTAGACACTAAATAAAACAGTTTGATGTGGCATCATCTCAATATCAAATAACTGGCTCAATGTCTTTTTGAGTGGTTTTCCTGGCACTATGTAGACCAGTCCTTGTTAAACTTTAATGTGTGTAAACATTTCCTGGCGATCTTGTTAAAATGCAGATTCTGGTTCAGTGGGGCTGGGTTCAACCCCAAGATTCTGCATTTTTAAGAAGGCCCCAGGCAATGCTGATGTTACTGGTCCATGGACCATACTTTGAGTAACAAGGATGTAGTAACAGCATCAGATTTACGGGAGGAGGGAGGCCAGGGTGGTTAAGTGCCTTCAGGAAAGGATTTCAACATGTAAGGCCGTGTTTCTGATGTTTTAGGCGAAGGAGATGCAGCAGATGGTGAAGTTGGAAGCCGAGATGGACCGCAGACCAGCAACAATAGTATGAAACTCCAAAACGCAAACTGAAGCAGCAAAACCACATAGCATCGAAAGATCACTCCCAGACCTCTGAACACAAACTCCATGGATGAAAGCTGTTTTATTTTGTATTTCCTTTATGTGTAAACAAGACGATACCTGAAACCACAGGCTTGGAATGACTTACATGCTTCTGTTTAACAGTTTGAGTATTGAATTACCTTGGCCAACCAAAAATAGCTACAAATCCACAAAAATTTGCTATAGTCCTGTAAGGCAGAGTTTAACCATTGATAACACAACTTAAACATGTTTGCTATAAAATACCATCACAAGTAAATGAGCTTGGTGTTCACAACTCTGCTTTGTGATGCATTGAGACATGTTTGAGCTGCAGCAAAAAAACAAAAACAAAACAGTGCATCAGCAATTTCATAGCAAGTGCATGCACTAGGAAAAAAAATCTCTGTCTACAAATTCATTAGCAGAAGTGGTGGTCTGCTAGACAAATAATTCTGCAAAATTTTTTAACATCTAAGTTACCTCATCAGTAAGTGCCATGTCTCCACCATGCTATAAGAAGCTAATTTCCTGTAAACATTGTGGAAATTATTAGAAAAATAGAACAGTGTACATGTGCCAAAACTCATCAGTACTCAAAGGGGAACCCTGTTAGGCACGTTTAAGACAGTTTACATCTGACATTGCTTTATAGGAATTGCTTCTGCAGATTCCAGATACTATAATTCACTCTTACACCGTAAAGATTGTGAAGTGGTTATTGGCAAACGTTTGTAAATGTGACTATGTATAAAGTATTTATACTCCTTAATTCACACTGTTTTAGAGCAGAATCATCTAAGTATTGCCACATGACAAGATTAGTAAACAGGAACACTAGAACTACGTTTGCATGATACACAAGCACCAATTAAGACTAATCCATACAGTCACAGTTAACCTAATACCAAATAAATACTGGTTAAATAAATGTATGGCACAGAATATAATTTGACTATCAAGACTTTTAGCATAATGAAAAAAGTCTATATATATGTGTATATGAATTACGTGGGCATTCTTGATACAAGTTCTAGTTTGAAAAAAATACATAACTAATTTAATTTTACACAAAAATATTTATGCAGATTTTCAGAATTTCATATCAGGAAATGACCTTTTTATGTCTGTTAAATATCAAAACAATTTGCTACAGTGTTAATCTGCATGGTCTTTAAGCCTGCTGTAGTTGAGTTGCAGACAGTGCATGAGAAGTATTCCGCTGGGAATTGGCCATGCCACCAAAGCCAGGAGGAGCTCATGGAAACCCGGTAGTCTAGAACTAATCAGATTACTGATTTTAGGGCACAGCACCAACTGAATTGTATATGCTTGTACAAATTGATTCTGTGTGTTCCTCTGAACAAAGCAGAAAAAATGATACCATCAATATTGAAATTAAACCTTCCAACTTCTCTAATAAAAAATTAAAACACATGTAATACTTGTCAGAATATTTGCTCCCAAGATGCTTTTTAGTAAATTTTTTGCTTTTTTCTCTCTTTCTTTCCATCTTTCTTTTTTTATGTTTTTTGTTTTGTTTTGTTTTGAGTTGGGGGACTCATTCTATTGTCTAAACTGAAGGGCAGTGACATCTCACAGCTCACCGCAGCCTCAAGCTCCTGGTCTCAAGTGATCCTCCCTTCTCGGCCTCCCGAATAACTGGGACTATAAGCACAAGCCACTATGCCCAGCTAGTTTTTTTGTGTTGTTTTTGTAGAGATGAGGTCTCGCTATATTGCCTAGGCTAGTCTTAAACTCCCGGCCTCATGCAATCCTCCTGCCTCAGCCTACCAAAGTGCTGGGATTACAGGCACGAGCCAATGTGCCTGGCGCCTTTTTAATATAAATCATCTCATTATTTTCAAAGGGAGTTTATTCATGCCCCCTAACATGTTTTCCCCCAGATGACACAAAACATGCAGATTGTAGCTGACTTCCAGATGTAACATACTTGTTTAACTTTTTCTCATGTTTATTATTTAAACTGGAGTCTGTAAAATATTTCTGGTTCCTAGTTTCCTAATCTGTAAAACAGTGGAGTTAAAGGCTACATATCTTTTAGCACTAACATCTCATTAAAAAAATTTGGTTCATAGCATATCATGACATTCAGATTGCCAATCTTCAAAGATTCTGAATGGCTTAGCAAGTCAAATGGCTTCTTCCAAGAGCTCGACTCAGCTCACCTTTCTGACCTTGACTGACTTCACTTGCCTCTTCCTGTCTCTGCTTTTGAGAGCTACCACTGGTTTTCCCATTTTTCTGATCATTTCTTCTCTGACTTTTCATCCTTCTCTACCACCATAAATATTTATATTTTCCAGTGTTATATCTTGAACCAGTTTCTTCTTTAACCCAGATTACTTTTAGTATTGGAGACATCTTACCATTACTCTATTGTAGTAGGATTAGAATATGTCCACAGCTCAAATGTGCAATCAAAAGATGTGTTTTACTCGCTGTAAGTTCATACTGCACTCAAATCCTACATTTCCACTTAGTATGAAAAAATATTAAATGAATTGCCAATGAAGGTAATTCAGTCTCTTCCAACTTAAAAACACACACACACGCAACAGTATTTCAGAGACATCTTCAGTTACTTTGAGTCCACTCCTCTGTTGGAGGGCCCTCCCCCATTCCAGAGGTCTTACTATTTCTTTCCCCAGATGGCATCTGGGTGTGAAGGGAGGCTCCTCTGTCCACATGCAATTGGGAAGAGAGAGCATCTGGTCCCCCACTGTCAGTCAAGTCCTAACTGCCCTCTGCTGCAGCCCTTCTACCCCAGTGTTCCAAGGTCCCTGCTCAGCCAAGTCCTTATCCTGGGCTCAGTTTATTCCTGCATTCTTCTGGCATATGCGGAACTTCTGTATCTTTTCAAGCCATGGAGGAACCAAAGGGGCTAGATCAGGTTCATTGGGTGTTTTGATGAAAACATCTCCTTTGATCATTTATCAGCTACTAGCACCGTGTTGTCCCAATACCATGGAAGTTTTTTTAATTTTTATTTTAAAGATTGGGATACAATTCAGGATTAGGTATACAACTGGTCATTGTACAGGTAAAGTTTGGGCCTCCCTTTGGCATCCACATTACCTGGCTTTAGATCAGGTACCCTCATTGATGTTATGTACCCTTCCTCTCCTGGAATTTTCTGGCTACTGCCAATCCCTTTCTTATAGTATTAGGGTAAATGTTCAGGGTCCACTTATGAGTGAGAACGTTTGATACTTAGTTCTTTGTTCCTGTGGTAGATCACTGCATATGATAGACTCTAAATCCATTCAAGTTGCTGTGAAGTCCATAATTCTGTCCTTTATGGCTGCATATTATTCCATTGTGTATATGTATGAAGGCTTCTAAATCCAGGATGCTTGACATTTCCTGAAACTATGCCCAAGAAGTGGGCCCTGAGACATATTGGTTTCTACTACATCTCCCACCCTCAGAAATTTTTGTTCCAATTTGGAAGCCAGGACTCTTGAGTGTCAATTGTTTTTCCTTTTTTTCAGTCCAGAAAACATATTCAACTGCCCGTTCCTGACTGATGGAGTACCCGTACAGTGCTCTTCATCTTCTACCCTAAGTAGATCGTTTTTCCCCTTTTGGAGGGATAAAAGGATTCATGGAAAGAAAGTCAGATGCCAGGATGGAGAAGTACATCAGGAAGTGCCATCTTTAATCAAATCTAAGGCATCATTGATTATAACATGCACCATTGTTTTATATACCACAGAATGAAAACACGCTGCAAATGAAACTATGGCACACTATTCAGTGATAAAGACACATCTCAATTCCAGAGATGCTAAAATATGAAAAATATGTGCATCTTGGAATCCATGAAATATGTAGTAATCCAAAAACAGTACACGTGTTCCACAACACCAAGCCTTAAAGGGAAGAGGAGATTTTTAAAGACAGGGTACATGGGACCTATTTGACAAGAAAAGCTAAACTAAGGAACCATTCTGCCACTGGGTTTAAAATTTAGCAATGAGCTTCCTGGAAAGCAATTCCAAAAGGAAAATAAATCTGTCGTCTCGCCATCTTTATTCATAGGATCTTCTTTCTATATGATTTCCCTTGGCTATTTCATAAATCACATGCCTTTAATTTCTAATTCTCTGCATATAATTCTCAAATCAGTAATTTTAGCCTTGGCCTTTCTTTCCCTATGCTCTGGTTCTTCCTCTCAGATTGTTAAGAGGTAAACAAATGGCCCATGTTCACATTGTATGTAATTAATAAAAAACACAGACCGTTTCTCTGTCTGTCCTTCCCACTTATTTTAATAATACATGACCAGTGCTAAGTCTTGGGACAATCTTGTTATACTTCATCTCATTTTCTTCCACACCCAAATGGTTGATAAAATCAATAAATTCTGTCTTCGAAGTTTACCTTTCCTTCCTTGTAAATTCTCTCATCCTTATTACCCAGAATTTTAAACTTTCTATTCAGTTTCTTTGCCCCTAGAAGCCCTTTTACACACAGATTAACTTTCCCCAATGACAGATCTAATCATATTACCATTCAGCTTATAAATGCAGAGTTCCCATCCACTACCTATAGTATAGTGTTGAAATGAGTGATAACAGCATTTGGTTTCTGTTCCCAACCTGCCTGCTCACCTGGTCAATCTGAATTTGTCACATTCTCTGTTCACATGCACATACCACACATCTTTTCTAGCTACATTCCGTAATGGTGTTCTATCAGTCCTTAAAAAGTACCCTCCAAAAATGCTGTATCCAAAAAACTCTCTTATTCTCCCAAGCAAGAAATAGTATGCCCCTCTTAATTTGTCTATTTATACTTTCAAAGCTATTGAAACCTAAGACATTTCCACCAATCCAGACTAATTTCTTTTCAGGTGTTGTTCATTTGCTTTTCAAAGAACAGGTAGTCAATAACCATGAAATGACTAAATGCTTTTCTGTGGGGTAAAATGAAGGATTTGCCAATACCTGTGTGGCCTCTCAGGCACGAACTATCTTTGAAAACCTAACAGAAAGCCTCAAACAAATGTTTTTGCAATGTGTCTTCCCAATTCCAAGAAAAACAACTTTTCTCAATTCTCACTAGCCATCTTTTGAAGCAGTACAACTGTCACCTCACAATGGCCATCAGGGGGTTAACAGTGTGGACCCATCAGAATTATGAGATTATGAAGAGTGAGGAAGGAATACTCATATTATTTCATTGTTGAGATTATTTTAGGGGTGCCTCATTTCAGATCCCAAAGAACTTCCCCTTTATCGTCACTTGTGTAAATCGAACAGAGATCACACTTTTTTACAACTTTTCTTTGGTGCTTGGCATTCAATGGAATCTCAAGCAAACACTTAAATAATTGCATCTTTAATGTCATAATAAATCTGGATAGAGCCTCCAGAATGAATATTTATGAGCCATCTTCTTTAATAATATTTCGTGAAAAGTGTTCTGCTCTATAGGTTAGAATAATGAAAAAATATTGAGGGAGCAGGGAGATGGTTAAAAATAGCAATATCATTTCTTTGGCGTTAAAAGAAAAAAATAGATAAATGATACAATGCCTCTTTCACTCATCTTCTCTCCTGGCATTGCTTTCTGGGAAACTCAAGAAGGGGGAAACCCTTGAGCTGCTTCATCCTGGAATTTTTTTTCTTTTTTTTTTTTTTTTTTTTTTTAACATTAATGCCACCAAGCCCAGCTAATTTTTTAAAATTTTTTTTATAGAAAAATCTTACTATGTTACACTGGTAGTTCTAAAAA
>CAUYQG010253495.1:0-37366 GCA_963574415.1 Tarsius wallacei
TCAAAAAAAAAGAGAAATGCTCCTGATTTTTGTACATTTACTTTATATCCTGAAGCATTACTGAAGTTGCTTATTGGGTCTAGAAGTCGCTTGGAGGCGTTCTGCGGATGTTTTAGGTGTTTAGTCCTGTCATTAGCAAGCAAAGATGATTTAACCTCTCCCTGCCAATTTGGAGGCCTTTGATTTCTCTCTCCTGCCTGATTCTCTTTCTGGGGCTTCCCTGCAGTGCTGAATAGGATGGTAGTTTTATCATATTCCTCGTGTGATAAGTGACATAAACATGACATTAATGGTGCCAAGCAGAAAGCGCTCGTTCTTCTAAAGGGGGAGAGGGGGGTCATGAGGCTAATGAGGTCCCAGCGCGGGTGAGGAGCAATCTTGAGGATGACAGCGTGGGAGGGTGTTGTTGGCTCTTGCTGGCCAGTGGCATCCGTGCTTTGCAGTGTGTACCCCACAGGGCTCCGCAGGCTTCTGTGGCCGGGTGGTCTGGGGCTCCCCCTCACTGGGCCTCCTTCTACTGGTGAAGGAAGCTCGAGTTTCTGAGGCACATTTCCCAGCTTCATGGGAGCTGGTTCTGTACGGAAACTGCTCATGTGACTTCCTCCACTCTTGGTTCTCTGAGAGCCAGGGGACTCTGTGGAAGGACCCCGTCTGATGTCCCCAGACATCTTGCACTGGAGAGCGGTAGAGTGGAGAGGCCATGCCGGTGACATGGTCACTTTCTGAAGCTGCTGCCCTGACCTCTCAAATAATGGTATCTGCCTCTGGGCTGTAGTGAAGGGAGAGCATGCTGCTGCTGGTGATCGGAAGTGTGTTCTCTTGCAGGGATGCCACGGCTGAGCGGGCCAGGGATGCTAGGGGCAGGGGCTGCTGTGGATGGTTTTGTCTGTTTCCTTCTGTTACCCATGGATGTAGAATGAGCAGATATTCTGAGATATGATTCTTGGTTATCTTTGGATAACAAAACAACAAATAGGGTTTTGCACAATCTAAAAATGGCTTTTGTGAACACTGTCATCGCTAGATACAAAAGCATTTCAGGCACAGGCGGTGTTCAGGATGCCAGCAAGTTTCTGCTAATCCCCTCAAAGTTTGCAGCCAGGTTAAACAAATATTTGAGAGCATACATAAAAGAATAATCCCTGTCCTGAGACATGTATACATTTAGATTGAGCCTCATTTATCTTTTCTTTTTTTGAGTCAGTCTCACTCTGTCACCCAGACTGGAGTGCAGTGGCACGCTCCCGGCCACCACAGCCTCGACCTGCTGGGCTCCGGCGATCCTTCTGCCTCAGCTTCCAAGTAGCTGGAACTACAGGCACGTGCTACCACACCTGGCTAATTTTTCTTTTGATTTATTGTAGGGATGAGGTCTCGCCAAGTTGCCCAGGCGGGTCTCGAACCCGCGGACTCAGGCAATCCACTCACCTCAGCCTCCCAAAGCGCTGAGATTACAGGCTGAGCCCCCAAGCCCGGCTTCTTGCTGTATTTAAATAACGACAACAAAAGCCTGGAAAAGAATGTCCCTTCTAGTTGAAGAACAAAGTTTCCACTCAGGCATAATTTGAATTCATCCAATTTACCCTCTTTCAAAAGACCCCAGACACGTGACCTTATTATTCCTTGTAAGAGTTACAAAGTAGAGCAGGGGACAAAAATAAACCAAGAAAGAACAATAGCAATTGTCAGACAGGTGTGCCTAGTGTCATTAACAAAGGACTGGTAAGTTTGGTCTTTTATGAATACTAATGACTGTCTCTTTAAGACTCATAATAGCTTCCCGAAGTGGATTAATACACTTGAGTCTGGACTCAAATTCTCAATAAAGCCAATGAATACACATGTTACAATGCACCAGGTTTAGATCAGATCATTTTCCTCCAGAACTGAGCTGGAGTCTGTCTCTTCTTTTTCTTTGAGTTGGAGTCTCACTCTGTTGTCCAGGCTGGAGTGCAGTGGCACCGTTACCGCAGCCTCAAACTCCTGGACTCAGACAATCCTTCCACCTCAGCCTGCTGAGTAGCCAGGATTATAGGTGTGTACCACCATGCCCAGCTAACTTTTTGACTTATTGTAGAGACAGGGTCTCGCCATGTTGCCCAGACTAGACTTGAACTCCTGGGCTCAAGTAGTCCTCCCACCTTGGCCTCCAAAGTGCTAGGATGAGGCATGAGCCACCATGACTGGTCTCATAAAAAGATCTTAAATAGAGAAGTGACTTTTTTTGGTGTGAACTTCATCTGGGGCCTCAGGGAAGAGATTCAGGAGTGGGGGCTCAAGCCAGAGCCTGTCAGAAGGCTGTCGTTGGGGTCCACGAGCAGAGTGAGAATGCCTGAACTAGAATACTGCAGGGAGTGTGGGCCCATGGAGGCAAGTCTAGGCTTGGGGGGTTAGTCAGAATGTGGGGTGATTCGTGGATTTCAAGAGGGGGGAGCAGTGATTTGGGGTGGCAGTTGGGGCTCTGCCTGGGGCTTCTGGGCCAGGCGTTGTGATGACCGAGGGTGGAGGCAGCTGTGAGGGGACAAGGCTGAGCAGGGCCCTGCTGTCTTGGCGGTGCTTGGGACAGGCGGGCAGGTATGTCTAGCCCATGGAGCCAGATGAGGACGTTGGCAACAACACAGAGTTAGAAAGTCAAGAAACGGGGCAAGGCAGCGGGCACGCAGTGGTGGAAGAACACATTGACGAATTGAGTGCTGCCCTGGACGGTCTTGTCCTGCGGGGCCACAGGGGATTAGGCCTGAGATCAGAGTGGGTCTGGCGGGCACACAGACGCCCTGTGTTTGGCTTCTGCAGGGGTGGGTCACACGGTGTCTGTACCAACATTTCACACAAAACCCAGATTCCTGACTTTTCTTGAAAACAAAAGGGGACTGGGAGGTAGGCTTGGTCTCAGGCAGGCCTATGTGGTCGTCGCCTGACTTTATGCTCTTTCTCTCGGGGAAGCTGCTGGACTCCTGTGTGCTATGTGGCTGGGCCCTCTAGACATTTTTAATTTTCTGGGTTTTTTTTCCTCCTTAAGCCAGCCTCAGAAGTCAAATGAATTTTCTACTTCTGAGTCCAGGATCAGTAGGCGATAAAGGTACAAAGAACAGATTAGCAACAGATTATGGAAGACTTTGAATACCAAACTGAGGGGTATAAGTGTAGGCCGCGGGCAGCCTTTGAATAAGGAATTGATGAGATTAAAGCCATACTTAGGAAGATTATTCTGGACTAATGAAAATACAGAAGTTAGGGATGATGATTATTAGTTTTGAAAGGGAAGATGGTGTCGGGGTGTACGAATGAGCTTAAAAAGTACAAAATGGGCCAGGTGCAGTGGCTCATGCCTGTAATTCCAGTACTTTGGGAGGCCAAGGTGAGAGGACTGCCTGAGCCTAGGGTTCGAGACAAGCCTGGGCAACTGGCAGGACCTCATCTCTACAGTAAATCAAATAAATTAGCCGGGCATGGTGGCGTGCACCTGTGGTTCCAACTACTTGGAAGGCTGAGGTGGAAGGATCCCCTGAGCCCAGCAGGTTAAGGCTGCAGAGGCTGTGATCATGCCACTGCACTGCAGCCTGGACGACAGAGTGAGACTGACTCCAGAAAAAAAAAAAAGATGCAAAATGGAAGTGTCTTAAGGAGGCGTCATCCAGAAAAACTGCTCCCTGCCACACGGGGGACTTAGGAGCCTTTGGGTTTGGAGGGAAATTTGCTTGCAGACTTCCAGAATGCAGGCCAGAATTAAGTGTAGGGTCAGGGGTTGATGGGCATTATGGAAAGGCCAAATGAGTTCTGCTCCCTGGCTATGTGTGACCCGCAGGTCCCTGTAGTGCCTATTCTAAATAGACTATAAGTGAAGGGGAGGGGCCATTAAAAAAAGGTGGGAATTAATGTCTGATCCTGATAACTGTGCACCAAGCACCCTTCTGAGCTCTTTACACAAATACTTTATTTAATCCTTACAACCACCCTTTGAAGTTGGTACTACTGCCAATTTCCATTTTACAGACAAGGAAACTGAGACGCTGGAGGTTAAGAACTTACCCAAAGTCACAAGGCTGGTAAGGATGGATCTAGGATTTGAACCCAAGCAGTCTGGCTCTCCAGCAGCCAATCTTCTAATATTGTGTTAAACTTGCCCATACCTTTATCTGTTCTAATGCTGCACACCCGGGCACTCACAGGTGGACAACCTTACACTTTCATCCTGGAAGCTCAGGGTAACTTACTTCAGGGGTGTCAGCTTGGCTCAGTCCCTCCTAGAAGAGGTGAAACCCTAGAACTGACTCGTGAACTGTCCTTAGGGAGCAGAGAGGGCGCATCCTTAGGTGACCTTGAGAGAATGTGTCTGTGGTGCGTTCAGATGACTGTCCTCTTCCTTCAGTGAATGGTTCACCATAGCTTATAGTGTGTTCTGGTAACCCTTTGTTGAAAAAAAAATTCTTATGAAATTCTTATTTCTTTTTATGAAAACCAATCATGTTAGACTTTATGTTTTCTTTTTTAAAATATTTTATTTTAAAGATGTAGGGAACAATTCAGGATTAAGTATACAAGTGGATATCATACAAGTAAAATTTGGGCCTCCCTTTGGTCCCCACTTTGCCTGGCTTGAGATCAGGTACCCTTGTTGATGTTGTGCCCCACCCACACCCCCACCCTTGCTGTATCTCACTCCTGTTAATCCCTTTCTTTATGTTTTCATGAAAGACAATCACAGAACAAACTGTATAAATACTTGACTTTGGAAGGGGTGAGGGTCCATAACGAGAGAAGCAGATGGTGGGTGCAAAGCCTCAAGCCCCATCCAGTGTTCCTGCAGTTCTTAGTGTGGTCTCCTTCTCTTTGGTCCACAGATGAAACATGTGAATGAAAGATTCCAAGAAGAAAAGAACAAAGAGGTGGTTCTCATGTGCATCGGCATCACATCGGGGGTCGGCCGGCTGCTCTTCGGCCGGATTGCAGATTACGTGCCCGGTGTCAAGAAGGTGTACCTGCAGGTACTTCTTACGCGTTTTTCCCTAGCGGAAATTATCCTCACCACCTGCTGGCTCTGTTAGTGCCCTCCGTGCCGACATTCTATAAGGTGGGGGAATATTTCGAGAACAAAACATCTATAGGCAATTTTTCAAGGACAAAATCAGTTATGCGTTTGGGTTTTAAACATGAGAAGCTGACGGTGAAACAACCATCTTCTTTGTTTTGTCATGGAACGCCACCAAACTAGAATGTTTTCTGCCCATTGCTTTTTCTAAGAAGAATTTTTTTGGGGGCATAATTCTCACAGTCATGTGAACATCCTGTGTCTTTTGTGATATCTTGTGAAATTTGGGTGTGTTAGACTTTTGAACTTCCCTGTTGCAAATTGCCTCTTGGGTGTTGTGTGGTATGCACAGACATGCTAATTCTGAGGTCAGCACTAATAGTCAGCCAGGAGTGGTGGCTCATACCTGTAACCCTAGCACTTTGAGAAGCTGAGGGAGGATCACTTGAGCCTAGGAGCTTGAGACCAGCCTAGGCAACATAGCGAGACTTCGTCTCTATAAAAAGTCAAAAAAATTACCCAGGCATGGTGGTGTGCACCTGTAGTCCCATTTACTCGAGAGACTGAGGCAGGAGGATTGCCGGTGCCCAGGAGGTCGAGGCTGCAGTGAGCTGTGAGTATGCCCCTGCACTCTAGCCTGGGTGACAGAATGAGACCCTGACTCAAAAACAAAAAACTGACTATCAGCAGAACAGATATTTAAGTGACTTCTTCATGCCAGACACAGTACTCAGAGTAAAATGAAGCCTGGTTTGAGCCTCAGTCAGTGACCTGTGTTCTCATGGGAGACAGATGAAGCAGTTTTCCAGCTTAGTAGAATGATGGTTTACTAGCTGGGCACCATGGAGACCCAAGCACCAGAGTCATTCGTCAGGGTCTGAGCTGTGTTGAGAGGTGAGGAGCAGGTGTGTGGATCCGGAGGATTGGAAGGGCTCTCCAAGCCGAGGAAACCTCCTGGGCAAAGTGTAGAGGGTGGCACAGGGCACCAGGTCTGGGAAACGGGCTATCTGGACAGCATAAAGAGAGAATTAAGATGGACTGTGGTGGACAAGCTGGGAGCAGGCTGGGAAGGGCCTCTTGTTTACAAAGGAGGATGGACTCCATCCTGAAATCCACCAGAACCTGTCAGGGACAGAGAGCCGGGGAGCGACGTGTGTTGTGTTGTGTTTCATAAAGATCAGTCTGTGGCTGTGAAGGAGTGAGTGGAAGCACACTGACACAAAGCCCACAAGTCAGATGACTCCATTTATATGAAGTGTCCGAAATAGGCAGGTCTGTGGGAAGAAGGTGGGTGGGGGTTGTCCAGGGCCGTGGGAAGTAGGGGTGGGGAGTGGCTGCCACAGGGTGGCATTGTGGGGTGATGATAGTGGTCCAGGATTAGATGGTGACGGTGGTTATCCAGTGTTGTGAATGTACTGAAACCTGCCGAATTGCACGTTTTAGATGGGTGAATGTTATGGCAACAACAACAAAGGACTGGAGGCAGACGGACGGGTGGAGGCTATTGAAGGAGTCTAGGAAGGAAGAACTAAGGCAGAGAAATTGGGGTCAAATAGGGACACAGAGAGTGGGGATTTGATAAAGCCACTTAGGCTGGAACTGAGATTTGTGACTCAGGTAAACAGTAGATGGTCTTGCTGTCTTATCAAGATCAGTAATTCAGTGAGTCCAGGAAGGATGCTGAGCTTTTTTCTGCCATGTGAGGTTTGCCATGTGTAGTGGGGAAGCCAGGTTGAGTATGGAGCTCATGGAGTCTGGAGAGAGATGGGTGGGACCTTAGCATTCCAGGGCTCTGCAGGTATGTGAAGGATGAGGCATCCGTGAGGGGGGCTGATCAGTAGCAAAAACCCAAGACTTCTGGAGTGGTCAGAGTATCAGCAGTTCATGAGGGGAAGTGAGATCTAGCAGAAGAGAGGCCATGAATGATGTCTCAGAGGATGGTTTCCTGGAGTGGCACGGGCAAAAGATCGAGTCTGGCCAGCTGAACAGATGGAAGCAGAGCTTGGACCCGGGATTTGAGGTTGAGCCTGTCCGCCGATGCTGCAGATGGGAAGCAGATCTGAGCAGGGCCTTGAAAGGAGGTGGGCCTGGACGGAGAAGGTGACTTCCACTGACAGGTGTCAGCAGCCGCATGTGTGTATTGCCTTGTTGTGTCGTCCCTCCCCCCCCACCAGACCACCTGCATGGGGGGGTGCTGAGGAGCTGAGGGGCCGCTGCACTGGGGGTAAATGCCAACTGTGATCTGCGGGTACAGACCCGGCCAGCCACAGGAGAGCTATGCAGCTAGAAGGAAGTAGATGGGGGTGGACTGCTGCTTTCTAAGATTTATTATGTGACGACCACTTCCCTCTGCCAACACTCGCTACGGATAGCCTTGTCTGATGTTGATTCAGCTGAGTTCTCAAGTGCCTAGGGCACCCTCTAATGGACACTCGCTGCCTCGCAGGCTCTTCACTTCCTTCCAAAGTTCTGGGTGCTTCGTGGGCCCCAGCACTAGCCCCGTCCCCCGGCAGGATGATGCAAGTAAGACGGAGGCAGGGAGAAGCTGGGTGTTCTGGAACCCAAGAGGATGGGAAGGGTGGCATGGAGGAAGGCTGGAAGCCAGGAGGGCCGGATCACACAGGGCCTCGAATGCTGAGATGAAGGGTTTTGTCCTCGAAGTGGAGTGGGCCTTCACTGGAGGAGGCCGGTGTGATTTTGCACCCTAAAGCTGCCGTGGAGCTCTGTGTGCGGAAGATGGATCACAGGGAGGGAAGCAGGAGTGTAGGGGGGAAGAAGACCAGTCAGGAGAAGAGTACGTGGTCCAGGAGAGAGATGGAAGCTCGGACAGAGGTGCTGTGATGAATGAGTCCTGATAGACTTTACACACCTTGACCTACTGGGCTCAGGTGATCCTTCCACCTCAGCCTCCCAAGTAGCTGGAACCACAGGCACGTGCCACCATGCCTGGCTAATGTTTTGATTTATTGTAGAGACAAGGTCTTGCCAAGTTGTCCAGGCTGGTCTCGAACCCCTGGGCTCAGGCGTTCCTCTCACCTCAGCCTCCCAAAGTGCTGGGATGACAGGAGTGAGCCACCATGCCCAGCTACCACAACCTTTTCTGGAAGCTTTTTCCGTACATAGGGTACAGACAGGTTATTTCCAACATTTCAGGAGCACATTTTAATACTTGAGTATTTCAGGTAATCTACAAAGGAAAGTTGGCTATTGCGAGCTTTTCCCATGCTGGTCTGCAGTCATACAGTAGTAGGTTAAAAGTCAGCACTGTGGGCCAGGCATTCCATGGGAGTGAAAGGTTACCTGCAGGCTGGCTGCCTTTAGACTTCATCTAGTTTACTTATCCCAATGGAGAGCAGTGTTTGTGGCCCCCATCACGCATGCTGAGTGGCAGGGGAGGTGGCCTCATTTCAGTCAGACCTGGAAGGAGCTAGAAAGCCCCTGGGTGTGTCCTGGGGCTGCCAGGTCCCACGGTGAGCCTCACCTTGTGAGCACAGTGGCACAGGACACACAGGTCCCCACACCAGACACTGCCAGACTCACGACCTTGGTTACCCTGTCTCTCCCTGCCCAGCTTCCCAAACAGTGCAACTCCATTTTTTGACTCTTTCTGGCTGCAGTTGACTCCAGCCCTGCCTGTGGGCTCCTCCTTCTGCCTCCCTGCCTCCCTGGCTGCCTGCCCTTGGGTCAGCCTCGAAGGTTGGAGGGCTCTTCTGCCCATCTCCTTTGTTCCTTCCATCGCCGTGGTGTTTTCTGAGACATTCAGTCCCCGGCTGTGTCTGTTATAACTCAACCTCATGGCACTGGGACACTTCTCCTCCCTTCTTGTCCCCTTGCAGCCAGCTCTGAGTGCAGCGAGGCCTAGGACACTGGCTGCATAGACACATTTGCCAACCCTCCCACGTGGTCTAGTTTCAGGGCATGGGCACCCTGGTTTAGAAGGTTGCAGGGCAGAGCAAAGCCCTGGAACAAGACACCCATTCACCCCGGTTCTGCCACCAGCTTGTCTTCAGGGTTGACCGAGGACTGGTGTGAGGATCGTGGAGCCAGCTTATGCTAAGTGCTTGGCCCAGAGTGGATGATTACTAAATCCTTGCTTTTAGCTGAGTGTGGGGGTGCACACCTGTAGTCCCAGTTACTCAGGAGGCTGAAGCAGGAGAATCACCTGAGCCCAGGAGGTTGAGACTGTGGTGAGCCGTGATCGAAGCACTGCGCTCCAGTCTGGGTGACAGAGACCCTGACTCACAAAAAACGTCCTTGCTTTTATGATGTTTTACTATTCGATTAAATACTGAAAGTAGATCCTGATTTGGTAGAGGCCTCAAAAAAGGAAACCCTCATTCTCCTGATTTCGAGTCTTTGCTTATAGATTGGTGCCAACCTTTTTGGCTTCAGGGACTGACTTCATGGAAGACAGTTTTTCCACAGACTGCAATGGGATGGAGGGTGGTGTGCAGCTAGACCTCCCTGCTCATATTAATCTGTATTTGCAGCCTCTCCACAGCGCTAGCCTCACTGTCTCAGCTCCACCTCAGACCATCAGGCATTGTTAGCTTCTCCTAAGGAGCCGCAACCTAGAGCCCTCGCATACACTGTTCACAGTAGGGTTTGTACTCCTTTGAGACTCTAATGCTGCCATTGGTCTGATGGAGGCAGAGCTCAGGGGTGATGCGAGTGATGGGAGCGGCTGTAAATACAGAAACAGCTTCATTCACTCGCCCGCCACTCACCTCTTGCTGTGCGGCCCTGGTCTGTCAGGCCTTGGATTGGCAGTGGTCTGTGGCCCAGGGGTTGGGGACCCATTATAAACAACAGAGTTAAGAATATATCTGACACGTCTGCTCAAGGGTTCAGACTTTAAACTTCCATCAAGGTCCAGGGTTCCAGGCATTCTCAGCCTGGCAGTTCCAGATGCTGAGTGAAGTCTCCTGCTCCCACCAGAAATGGCCACATTGCCTTATACAGGAGAAGAATGGTGAAAGGAACGCTTTGCAGAGGCTCCCAGAGTGTGGGCTTTGCCAGGGGAGGAGAGGCTGCATGTGTCCTGGAATCTTCCTAGCATTTTTCTTAACCTCACGGCTTTTCTGGTTACCATTACATTACTACAGATTTTTGTCCTTAACAGGTAAGTGTTTTGGGAGGGGGTGAGAATGTTTCAGAGGTTTTGAAAGTTGCAACTTTGTATGAAAACCTGAAAAATTTGGATTTCGGTCACTTTGTGTCATATTTGTCTGACGTGGGCATACTGAAGTGTGGACGTGGTGGCTGTGTGCACAAGGCAGTTGACCCAAGCAGCACACTTGTGCCTGGGAGAGGTCTGGGAGGACACATACCCACTGTTAAGAGGCTATTCTCGGGGTGGGGGAAGGGGACCAGGGTGGGCACAGGTGAGGGGAAGGGGCCGGAAGAAGACTTTCAGATATTCCTTTGTATATTTCTTTAAGGTTTGAACTCATGTATTCATGAGTTACTGTTGTAATTGAGAAAAAGGAATGATTTTCATAGCCATCTTTCTGTTTAAGCTTTCTCTTCCAGTTCAGGTAGAGTGCGCTGATCAGTGTTGTCCAATGTATATGTTTTCCATTCCATTTATTTATTTTGGTAGAGACAGGGTCTTGCTATGTTGTCCAGGCTGGTCTTGAACACCTGACCTCAGTCTTCTTGCCTCAGCTTCCCAAAGTGCTGGGATTCCAAGGTGAGCCGCCACACCCAGCCAATTCCACTTGAGTATTTTACATTTTCTTAACGATGAGGGTGTGTGCCTTCCCTAATGTAAGCTATTTCTAAAGTAGTATCCAAATCCCTAACAGCCCCCTGGCCTTAAGATTCAGAAGCCCCATGCTCAGTGTCTCCCTAGAGCAGCACTGGGTATGACAATGTCAAGTGCCACTTCCTGTGTGAGGCAGAAGTGAAGGTGCTTGTGTGGAGAAAGCTGATGGGCTCCCCAAGAAGCGCTTAGAAATTCCAGTGGCCTCTGTGTACTTCAGAGGAATCCAGTCACCCTGCTATGTGGCCTGAACATTCCCCTTCGGTGTGGATTGGGCCAACAGGACTGTGTGGCCTGCTGCTTTCTGGACCGGGTACCCAGCCAGAGGCTTTCCAAGTCTGGAAACTGCATATTGACTAAACTTACAGGAGCACACTTGAATCTAACTGTGACCAATAGTGTGTGTCTCCAGCAAACGCCTTCTGCTTATTCAGGGGCAGCTCATTTTTCCTCTTGAGCAAAACTTAAGCTGACATTTCTCCAAAGATGTTCTCTTTGTGGTAGAAGTAGAAAAGTTCATTGCAGAAGACACGTTTTGGTTTTAGGTGCATAAATGGACTCACAAAAGGTGAATTCTTCTGGAGACTGTGATACTGCAATACAAGATACTTCCCTCATTAGGCAAAACAAAAGCAATGTAGATGTCTAGACTGTCGCTGGCTTACTAAGTGTTAGTGCCAGAGCTGAGGAGAAAGCAAGGACCCTCAGAGTTCCCTTTCGAGAATCTCACTGAGCTGCTGTGCTTGAGGAAAAGCCTTGTATACATGGTACTAAGTTAACTTGCCTCTCGCCCTGGGCCCAGTATCTGGTGTCTGTGTCGGTATTCCTCTCAGGAAGTTTGACAGAGTGGTGAGCCTCGCGTCCACCCAGTGTGCCAGCCCTTGGCTTGGGTGACCCTGCCTGTGAGGATGAGGCATGGTTTCACTGGTGGCCTGTCTGCCTCCTCATGTGGCCACATTCTTGGGTTGTGACATCTGCTGGGATGTCGCCATGGTAGCCACAAATCAGGTAAAAGAAGCAAGTTATCTATCTGGGAAATAACTGAAGGAGTAAGTGTGTACGTTTCTAGAAACTCAAGTCTTAAAGGAAAACAAAAACGTTTTACTTTTAAGGAACAGCTATCTGGCCGGGCTCGGTGGCTCAGCCTGTAATCCCAGCACTTTGGGAGGCCGAGGTGAGTGAATTGCCTGAGCCCGCGGGTTCGCGACCCGCCTGGGCAACTTGGCGAGACCTCATCTCTACAATAAATCAAAAATTAGCCAGGTGTGGTAGTGTGTGCCTGTAGTTTCAGCTACTTGGAAGGCTGAGGCGGAAGGATCGCCGGAGCCCAGCAGGTCGAGGCTGCGGTGGCCGGGAGCAGCCACTGCACTCCAGTCTGAGTGACAGAGTCAGACTCCAACTCAAAAAAAAAAAACACAAAATATTAAAGAACAGCTAAATGAACAAATCACTGTCAAATAATTGAGAAAGAAAGACTGGGTGCAGTGGCTGCTCCTCACCCCTGTAATCCCAGCACTTTAGAAGGCAGAGGCAAGAGGATTACCTGAGTCCAGGGGTTTGAGACCAGCCTAGCAACTTGGCGAGACCTCGTCTCTACAATAAATCAAAAAATTAGCCGGGTATGGTGGTGCATGCCTGTGGTTCTAGCTGCTTGGAAGGCTGAGGTGGAAGGATCGCCTGAGCCCAGCAGGTTGAGGCTGTGGTGGCCGTGAGCATGCCACTGTACTCAAACCTGGGCGACAGAGTGAGACTCCGACTCAAAAAAAAAAAAAAACAAAAAAACAACCAAAAAAATACAAGGAACAAAAAAATTAAATAGGCCAAAAATGGATAGAGAAATCAGGAAAACTATCAAAAGTAACGTGCCTGGACTCATGTTACATAAACTGTTCCAAGAAAACAGTTAGTGAAATTGACCTTGTGCCAAGTACTGTCCTAGGCTTTCAACACTGACCAGGTATGAAATGCCACAGAGCTGGTTTTCTCATTTTGAAATAAGTTTTTGCTGAACAAAATAGGAAAAGAATATGAAGCACATGAAAAGAAAATGTGTCTGTTCCTGAAGGCTGACCTGTGCTTATAGTGGCGTGTTTGGAAATGGTCAGTCTGTGGCTTTATCAATTAAATCCGTTGAATCTGGCCCCATTATGTCCTAAAGTTTAATTCTAGATTCTCTGGAGTTTGTGATTATAAATATATTTCTAATATTTAAATAAGTTGGTTTTTTTTGGGTTTTTTTTGAGACAGGGTCTCTCTCTGTTACCCAGGCGAGAGTTCAGTGCTGCAATCATAGCTTATTGCAACCTCAAACTCCTGGGCTGAAGTGATCCTCCTGCCTCAGTCTCCTAAGTAGATGAGACCACAGGTGTGGGCCACCATGTCCAGCTAATTTTTTTTGTATTTTGTAAAGATGGTGTCTTGCTTTTTGCCCAGGCTGGTGTCAGACTCCTGGCCTCAAGTAATCCTTCCGCCTCAACCTCTCAAAGTGCTAAAATCACAGACATGTGCCACCGTGCATGGCCTTAAACAGCTTTCCATGTTAATCTCCTTTTATGTTTGTAAATAGAATAAAAATGTATCTAGAATCAAGAGTATCAGGGTTTATCTGGTTGGTTTTGCAGTAAAAGTAACTACTTAAATCCTGACCTAACTTATTAGTTGTAAACTCCTTTCTGCATTTTGACTTATCTTAGATCTCCTTTCTTCTTCCTAGATGGCCGCAGCAGGTAGCCTTTTGACTTGCTCAAGGTCACAGAGATGAGAACCTGACCTTGCCCCTCTGAGCCCTAGTCTTTCTAACCCACCGGGCCTGTAAGCTCAGTAGTTACCCACTGCTAAGAACTGACGCTTGTGCTTTCGTGGCAGTTTGGGTTGGAGGAAAGGATATTTTACTAGAAAATAACCATTGGAGAAGGGGGGTTTTGTACATAGAAACGCTAGGTGGAAGCGTTCTCAAATACGCAACTCAGGTTCTTCAACCAATCATAAAATCATATTTCAGTAATGAAGAAGAGCACTTCACTCCGCTGTATGGTATGATGGCATCAGGAAGAGAACCAGCCTGGCTGTGAAACATTTTTCAAGAGCACGTTTCATATTGTGGTGTCAGTGGGTGTCTTGTCCCAAATCTGTGAACCCCACCTTGGGCCCACACTTCGCACCCCAGAGCCCCTCAGGTGACCCGTGGCTGCCCAGACACGGGGCGCCAAGCTCAACCTCCCTTAGGGTGCTCGGGGGCCCGGGGAAGTCTGGACGGGGGAGGACAGGGCTGCAGGACTGTGCTGCCTGGTTCTTTCCTGCAGCCCCGCTGTCACTGGAGGCCATCCTCCAGCACAGCTCTGCCCACGCTGACCCTGGGCTCCAGGCTGGCTCCCCATGTGAGCTCCAGGCACCCTCCTCATTTTCATCATCCCCATCTCGAAGATGAGGTGACATTCGTCCCTGCCTCAAGGCAATCATGAGGCTCCTATCAAAGGTGCTGTGAACAGTGCCGGCTATGAGCGAGCCCTAAGTGAATGACAGTTGCTGTGGATGCACTTTTAAAAAGCGTAATGCTTCTGAGAAACCGGTTCTGTCTTTGGTTAGCTTTTCTATTTCAAGTATTTGCCCCCACCCATAAGACCCAAGTTAACCAAATCAGCCCTTTGTGACATTCATGACGTAGACAGACCCCACCACCACCATGGCAGCGATCATGTGAGTGGTCCACCCATCTGCCTGCTGTCCATCACCAGACGTTAGTACCTGCCCCTTCATGATGACGGAGAGCAGACCACCATCCAGTCACCTTAACAGCCTTCCTCCATCAAAGGGAAGGATTAAAAGGACTCAACCACGAGCAGCCAGCTGCCATTGCCTTACTAGACTCTGGTGTGGCCATGTGCTCGTTGATCTATGGTCACTGCCATATTTCCTGGTTTTGGCACCCTCCCATTTTGGGGAGGTGCATCTCCTCTTTCTCCCTCTCTAATTTACTTTCTCAATAAACTGTATTTTGTAATCTAAAAAAAACCAAGAAACAAACAAAAAAGTGAAGCTTTTTAAAACTTTTTTCTGCTGACCAGTGAATCGTCCAGTTTTAATTAGTTCTTGTGTCTAAAAAACTTGTTGAATATGTTTCCTCCTTTTTCATACTTGCCATCCTTGGAATATACAGCTCTGATGGCAGGTAGAACAAATTGTCTGTGCTCATTTATTTAAATGCCCATCTCTCCATGGCCCATGGGCGAGAGCCGAGTCTTACTCACTTTTGAAATCTCTGGCACGTAGCTCAATGCCTGCCAAGTGTCAGGTGAAATTGGGTGTTTGATTCTGTTAACTACCACAAAAATGTAAGTGAAGTGTTCAGTGACTCAGAATAACCTTAACTCTGAACCTTAACCCTGGGACGCTTAAATATATCCATGATATTTGATGGTGAGTATATGTAGTTTCAAAGGGAAAAAAGAGAGAGAGAGAGAGAGAGACCAGGTTTGGAGGCTCATGCCTGTAATCCCAGCACTTTGGGAGGCTGAGGCGGGAGGATTACTTGAGCCCAGGAGTTCAAACCTGGGCAACATAGCGAGAAAGACTTTGAGACCAGCCTGGGCAATATAGTGAGACCTTGCATCTACAAAAAATAAAACAAAAACCTAGCGAGGTGTGGTAGTGTGTGCCTGTAGTTACAGCTACTCGGGAAGCTGAGGCGGGAGGATCACCTGAGCCCAGGAGTTTGAGGCTGGGGTAAACCAAGATTGTGCCACTGCACACTAACCTGGGTGACAGAGTAAGACATGCCCCCCCCAAACAAACTAAGAAACAAGTGATGATGAATGAATTTGAGCGGGTCAAGCACTGACCAGGTACAAGATTGTTAAACCTCATAATAGCTAGTCCAGAGATAAGTTTGTTTTTGTTGTTGTTGTT
Source organism: Tarsius wallacei (assembly GCA_963574415.1). Lineage (NCBI taxonomy): Eukaryota > Metazoa > Chordata > Mammalia > Primates > Tarsiidae > Tarsius > Tarsius wallacei. Next base: position 15,699 of record CAUYQG010253495.1, read on the forward strand.
TTTTGGAAGGTGGGAAAGCAGGATTTATTGAAAGGACAGAAAAGCTCCCAGAGCAGGAGGGGTCCCACGGGGGTTGCCCTATTTGTGTTTTTTTGTTTTTTAACAAAGAGTTATGCAAACTGAGAGGGAAAGCTAGTGTGTGAAAACAGTTATTTTCTTCTCATCCCCAATGGAAATCCTTTTTTTTTTTTTTAAGTCAGAGTCCCACTCTGTCGCCCAGGCAAGAGTGCACAGGCATGCACATGGCCACCGCAGCCTCGACCTGCTGGACTCAGGTGATCCTCCCATCTCAGCCTCCTGATAGCTGGGACTACAGGCACACGTCACCATGCCTGGCTAAATTTTTAGATTTATTGCAGAGACGAGGTCTTACCATGGTGCCTGGGCTGGTCTCAGGCAATCCTCTAGCCCCGGTGCTCAGATTCCAGGCATGAGCCACTGTGCCCAGCCCCAGTGGGAACCTTGAGAAGGTGTTGGGGAACTCAGAGAGGTGGTTATAGGAGTAGCCACCTCCCGGTGAACCGCCAGGAATCACACGGCGTCACCTAGTGACGGGGCTGCTGCCTCTTGAGCATAGCGCTGACATTGTGGTGTCGCCCTAGGTCCTCTCGTTTCTCTTCATTGGTCTCATGTCCATGATGGTTCCCCTGTGCAGCGTCTTCGGGGCCCTCATCGCTGTCTGCCTCATCATGGGCCTCTTTGACGGATGCTTCATTTCCATCATGGCTCCCATCGCCTTTGAGCTTGTCGGCGCCCAGGACGTCTCCCAAGCGATCGGCTTTCTGCTTGGATTCATGTCCGTGCCCATGACGGTGGGCCCACCCGTGGCAGGTAAATATGTCACCCCCAGGGATTGTGTTAAGTTGTAGCAGTTTCCTACCTCGGGTCCCAAGTCTCAATTACAGATAAGATACAACTGGCTTATTGCTGGAATTTTGCCATTTTGATATTTTTAACAAGATTGGCTGCAGGTGATATGGTGAAAAACCAGCTGGGGAGTTCCTCTTCTCCTCACTGGTGTCTCCAGTAGTCAGACATGTAATAGGCGGCTTTTGGGCTTTGAACATTCACAATTCCTGTATTTCACTTACTATGCTTTAGAGGAATGGGAACATGATTTTCTTAAAAAGATTTGGAAAGTTTCTGAAGGATTTCTAAATAGGTACACTTTGTATAAGATATCATACGTATCCCCCGAGGAACATTTGATGAAAAATAACGTTCAGGGGAAACACCTCAGATGCCCATCAGTCAATGAGTGGGTAAGCAAAACGTGGGATATTATTCACCCATGAAGCATAAGGGGATAAAGGAGCCTGACTGATGTGTGCCACCCAGCAGATGGATCCCAAGAACATGGCGCTAAGTGAAAGACGCCAGGCCCAGAAGATTGCACGCAGTGTGGTTTGCTTTATGTGAAACATTCAGAACAGGTGAATTCATGGAGACAGAAATCAGGTTGGCGGTGGCCAGGGGCCGAGGGAAGGAGGACAGGAAGTAACCACTTCGTGGGGACTTCATCCTCTTGATGTGACACAGGGGTTTTGGAACTAGACAGAGGGGGCGGCGGGAATGCACCAAATGCCGCCGAGTGGTTCATGGTCCACCGAGCTCCACCTTCAGAAATCCCTGGGTGATAAAGATGCCTTGTGTTCAGCTGTACTTGGGTACTAGCGTGGGTTCGTGCTAGAAGACTTGACACTATGATAAGTGTAGCTGTGTGTGCTGTCCTCACGCCCAGCCCCTGAAGTGCAGTGATGGCTGAGCCTGGTCCATTCTCTTGTCCTGAGCTGCATTCCCACCCTGGAGTTAAATGCTCCTGAACAGACCAGGTAGAGTCCAGGATCAAGGTCACAGTCTCCTTGTGAAAGAACCCTCCACCCCGTCTCCCCCAGATATATGACATTCCCCCTTCTTCCTGTGCCCTGCCGGCTTCGTGGATAAACAATGCTTTAGTGGTAATGGGATCTGTAACCAGAAGTGAGAGCTAACAGGCCACGAGTGAGCCAGGTGGCAGGACTTCCCAAGTGGGCCAAAGAACAGCACCAGCAGCTGGCAGCAGACAGGCCCTGGCCCTCCAGCAGGCCCTGAGGGCCCATATTCTAGCAAAACATAGTCACCAGGGTTCATAAGGATGGAAGGGGCAGCTGTCTGTGGAATGGTCTGATTCAGGAGGTAGAAGAGTGGTACATGTACAGAGACTGTATTTCATAGATGTTGGTGCTCAACAAATGCTCAGCTATTTATGTAACACAGTCAGATGGGTATTTAGTTCAGGTAACTGAGGTTGCATACTGAAGGTATCCAAGTTTAAAAAAAACCCCATTAAGATAACTTGAAAAACCCTGTGTCCTGGAATCTGTCAGAGAAATTAGAAATGATGAATGCTCTAAATAATAATTTCAGAAACAGAGCCCAGGGACCGATCAGAGAGCCACCAATACATGGTTTTCCTCCCATGGATTTAACAAACCTCGGTACCTTTCTAAAATGTATCTTACAACCTTCACTTTTCATCCTAACTCTTTGATTTACAATGTTTCATAATTTGGGATTACACTCTAAAACAGTTTCATGCTATTTCATTAAAAAACAAATGCAAGAATAACCATTCCTGGGATGTAGTTTTGTGCAATGTGTGCATGACTGAGTTTTCAACTGGACGGCCTTTCCACCATCAGCTGAATCAGAATTCTTACACCATGTGTGAGAACGCCCAAATGACCCCTCAGAAGTTTTGAGAATTTGAAACTTGGTTGCAAGTACTCTTTTCAAGTAATGTCTTGACTGTGAAATCCCAGAGACCTGTACTTTGTGATAAGAGTAGACATGAGTTCTTTTCCTTTCCCCTGTCAAAAAAGATGTAAATGTCTGATCTGTTTCCTTACAAAGTGTCTGCTCTCTGGGACATTTGGACCGGTCCTGCGGAGGTGAAATTGGGCTGGAATAGGCCGTCGAGGTGACTGATCTGAGACCTTCTGAGAGCCGAGGTGTTCTCCCTTGGTGACAGCTTTTTCCCTTTTCAGGGCTGCTTCGTGACAAGCTGGGTTCCTACGATGTGGCGTTCTACCTCGCTGGAGTGCCTCCCCTTCTCGGGGGTGTGGTGCTTTGTTTTATCCCATGGATCCATAGTAAGAAGCAGAGAGAGATGGATAAGACCACCAGTGGGGAGAAGACGGAGAGCATGCTGGGAAACCAGAACTCTCTGCTGTCAAGCCCGTCTGGAATCTTCAAAAAAGAATCTGACTCTATTATTTAATGTCTTACATACCTCTGCTGGACTGGACTTGCTTGCGAATTTTAAGCAAGTTTTCCTTTTATATGAATTGCAAATTTCTTATTTTTTTAATCACATCCTGGAAATAGCACAATAATTGGGAAATAGAACCCTTATTACTCCAAGAACCATTTTCTGCCACTGAATAGCTGTCTGGTGTTTCCATGAGTCTGAGGGCAGAGACTCTGGTACATGAAAATGTGTCTGAAAGTCAAAAATGGTGAAAATTTGAAGCTATCTCAGTAAACAGCTACTTGGAAAACTGTGAATGCTACTTAGCTTGTACAATTATTTTAAAATACCTCAAGCTGTAAGGGTTGCAGTATGGTCAGGACTGGAAATACTTTGTTTGTGGTCTCCCATGATGTCTTCAGTCCTGGTACCTCTGTTTTAATTTCTTCTACTCTTTGGAAACTTTACAAAATTTAAGCCTGGATTCTACATAATACCAGATCTACCTAAACATCAAGCCCATGTTCAAGTTGTTTGCCTGCTGTTAAATAAGCTATGAAATTGAGATAGTTTGGGCCGGGCGCTGTGGCTCATGCCTGTAATCCGAGCACTTTGGGAGGCTGAGGCAAGAGGATTGCCAGAGCTCACAGGTTCGAGACCAACCTGGACAACATAGCGAGACCTCATCTCTACAATAAATAAAAAAATTAGCCGGGTGTGTTGGCACGTGCCTGTAGTTCCAGCTACTTAGAAGGCTGAGGTGGAAGGATTGCCTGAGCCTAGCAGGTCGAGGCTGCAGTGGCCGTGAGCAGCATGTCACTGCACTTCAGCCTGGGTGACAGAATGAGACTCTGACTCAAAAAAAAAAAAAAGATATTCTGACTTGCTCCAGTGTCAGGGGATCCTCTGGGAACAGAGGCTAAAATGTGATCAGGATCAGTGTGTGGGATGGAGGATGCCATGCTTGAGGGCAGAGGGGAGGTCAGGTGCAATGATGGCATTGTCCATTGGCATCTGCAGTGTGTTTCACTCAAGTAGCCCAAACACCCCTGATTTCTGAGTTTGTTTAAGTTGTAACAGTAAAGTGACACAGAATGCATGAAAGATATTCTGGCGGTTTTAATAGAATTTTTCTGGCTCCTGGATTTGTTGGCACTAGGACCTGGTATTTAAACAGTCTTAGTGAGCATGTCACCAAGTGACTGTTACAGGTACAGACTGGCAGGGAGGGTGGCAAAGCCCTTTATGCTTATGAAGAAGATATCTATTTGTGATAGAAACAGTCGCTTAAATTGGTTTATGAAGTTAGTGAGTGTTAAAAGGTTAAAAGAACCGGGTCCGACATTTTTCTGACAAAAGTCTGCATTTCTGTATTTATCCTAGTGTGTTCCCCATCAACATCCTTGTTATCTTTTTCTATTTGTATATAGATTATCAAAAGAAAGCTGTTAGTTTGAGGACCTAAAATTAAAACCAAAGTCATGCCGTAATCCATACTTGTTTATAAAAACAAGAACACTCCTATGTCTCTGAAATTATACCTGAGTACTTTTGACCTTTAGATGTTTGTGACTCTGATTGTGAAGACATTCTGCAGCTTACTACACCGTACACACAGCTGTATGTACTACTTCTGATAGTTTCGGTTTTCGTATTCAAGGGGCTTAAATAATTTGTCTGTGGAAGGTTCCATTGTAGAAAAAAGAAAAAAGTCTACATTTTGACCGTATTACCCTTTTATGTTCTTATTTTAAGTTTTTGGAAAATGATTTAGAGATGATAATATAATATATCACTCATGTATAACATAGCTTCATTACTATCAGCGCTTTGGAGACCTTCAACAAAAACAACCACCAAACCTGCCATTCTAAATATTTATTTATTTTTTAGTGTTAGCACAGACTCCTAAGATGTCCCCCCTCGGATTTTACAGAGTGGATAATTTGATTTTTGTTATTTATTTTTTTGTAGAGGTCTCGCTATCCTGCCCAAGCTGGTCTTGAACTCCTGGGCTCAAGCGATGCTCCCACTTCAGCCTCCCAAAATGCTGGGAGTACAGGCATGAGTCACTGCACCCAGCTGAGAAAGGGTAGTTTGGAAATGGAAAATTTACTCTGTAAAGACCTCCAAAATGTTTTCTCTTTTCAAAGTTGGCTGATTTTAGGGACAAAAAAAATAAAAAGAGGAGGGGGGTTGAACCAATGACTTGGTCTTGCTTGGTAGTTTCCACATTAAAACAGCAAAGTGACCAAGTATTGTAATAATAAAGCTTAGACCTTAGAATATTGTGTTTGTATATTATATTGCACATATGTAGTTTCAGTTTAATGGAATGAATCAAACTAGATCTATGACACTGAGAAAGACCCACTATTTAATAGACTCTTATGGAAAACACTTTGCTGTAATAGTATGAAGTTAAAAAGAAAAGCATAAAGGTAAGATCCTAACTTCCATGAAGTACATATTTAGTAACATATGGTAGGAAAAGTCTAAAATGAAAAATACTAATATTCATCAAGATTTGTGTTTTACATCAAGAAATAACTGCTTTAGTCAAAGGAAATCCTTTTTATTTCTGAACAGATTTAATTTCTAATTTCTGAACACTGATAAAATGATTTGATAAGTCTGATTTTTTTGCTGTTTTTGTTTGATCTGAACACTCTTCTGAGATGAAAAGAATACAGAGTCAGAACTCTGAGTTTATCTCATCATTCCATCTCTGATGAGATGCAAAAAATTCTCCAATTCAAAAGAGTCTGGCATTTGAGGCCAACAAAAACGTAAGACAGGGAGCAGTCACTCCTCATTATGGAAACTGGCTCAGATACGTTGGAACAGATGCCCTAGAAACCTCCAGAAACATTTTGGTTAAATTGTATTGCAGTGAATATTGTTGGGATTGCCATTTAGGTGATAATACACCACCCAGCTTGTTGATACTCTGTTCAAAATGCATGAATCACAAGTTGCAATGTATACTATCTATAGCCTTGCCAGAAGACTTGTAACTTCCACGGAAGATTACACAGTTCTTGTATTAAGGTTCAAATTCTATCCATAAATAGAAACAAGGCTTTATTTACATTTTGGGACCCATATATGATCTGTTTGTAGACGATGCCATGGGGTCTGCCCAGGTATGGAGAAAGCTTTGATGCTGTCAGCTTTGACTAGGTAAAGTAAATGTACACTTGGTTAGAAAGTTACTTCCACCATTCCCATCTTCTTAGCTGCATAGAGGAATGTTTTAATGTGTCCCAATGTTACTTTAAAGTGTCCTGTGTCCAGATGCCTTTTGATGTGAAATCAGCATAGATGGGAGCTCTGGGGGTGCACTCAGTTTATGCTCTTTTTCCCTCTCATCAGAACCATCACATGCACTTTTCTTTCTCTATCTATAATACCTTTATCTTCGTCACTCATGCACTTTCCCTTTGCCTCCCCCATCCTCCAGAAGCCTCCCAAGAGTCCATGCACATCCTTGCTTGGTTCGCTGGCTGTGTAGCTGTCCCACTCCCTGGTCCCACGGTTTCCAGAATGGGTCCCCACCCACTGTTGTGCATCCCAGAGAATGGCTTCTCACAGTCTTCACTCAGAGTCCTTGATTTTGTTTTGTTTTTTCTTGAGTCAGAGTCTCTGCTGCCCAGGCTGGAGTGCAGTGGCACGCTCATGACCACCATAGCCTTGACCTGGTGGGCTCAGGCGATCCTTCTGCCTCAGCCTACCAAATAGTTGGAACTAGGCCCAGGTAATTTTTTTAAAAATTTATTATAGAGACGAGGTCTCGCCAAGTTACACAGGCTGGTCTTGAACCGTTGAACTCAAGCAATCCTCTCGCCTTGGCCTCCCAAAGTGCTGGGATGACAGGTGTGAACCACCATGCAGAGTTCTGATGGTCTAAAGTGAATTTAAATTAGATGTTTAAAACATCCAAGGGCGGTGCTAAGCCTCATTAATTGGCATCTTTTGTGCTAACATCTGCAACTTTTTAAATATTTAAGGTAAAGGCTTGGAGAAAAAAACAATTGCCAAGTTCTTGGAATATTTTCAGAGCATCTGTTTCCTTTGATTTTCTTAGTTCTTGGAGGTTTTGTTAAATCTCAGTCCTGAGAGCACAGGAGGAGGTCTTAGATTGTCATGAGTCTCCCTAATGACTGTCCTTTAGGGACCTGCCTAAGGCTGGATAGCGTTTTGTGGTGAAAGGTGTTAAATTCCCAGAGCTCAAATACAGGTGGAAACGCCTGTGCTAATTATAATCTGTAAACATTTTAGACACATATGGAAGGCTCTTGAGGAAGGTTCTGACACCAAAAACTTTATCATTGTTGGCACAGACACTGAGGAGCAGTTTTTGTATTAGGTTCAAGATTGTTGCTTTTCCCATCTGCTGTCTTAGAAAGAGGAGGATGTGAAACTTTATGTCTTCTTACATCTATGTTCTTTTTTTTAATTTGAAAGGCAAGTCGTGTCTTGACTAACAGGAAGGTGTGTCATCCATACAATCGAGTAAACTCTTCAGAAGACAAATGTTTTGTCTCGCTATTCAGCTGAAGAGCAATCCATCCTTCACAGTGGGATTGTGGGCTTAAGAGCCCCCGAGGGAAGGAAGCCTTGCCACTTTACTGACCTAGTCACTAGTCCTGCTCTTATCACATGCTTTGGTTTCTGCTGATGGCTTGGTCTAAGGAGATACAGAACTGTCCAGAGCTAAGGTGAGGATGGCTCCGGGGCAGGTAGCAAGGTGGACGGCGCTCCTGAGCACACTATAATTCATAGCCACAGCCGTGTTTTGGTTCCATCTGCTGGCAGAGACTAATGCTTTCTGTTTTAAGTACACCGCAGAGTCATAGGCTACACTTCTCAAGGATCTGGGGCCCCATGCCCGCAGCTAAACCCGAAACTTGGCACACACTTTAGAACCAATATTGAACCACTGTGAACGATGACTCCGTCCGAGACAATAAAGACTCAGGACAAAATTCATTGCTACATCTTTGAATCCCCCATAAAAACCTCAAAACCTAGGGCATAGTTTACTCAGTTTGTCCTCTTTTAAATTATCAAATTTTAAAAAGTAAACTGTAGTCTCGAATTCTGCACATTCACGGACACCTCTTTTAAAATTCTATTTGCCATACTAAAGGGGTACAATTTTGCTTTCTGGGGGAAAAAAAGGCCCCCATGGTACTATATTTTTGACAGATATAAAATAATATAGGAAGCTCCTTCATTTTTGAAACAGAAAGTTTCAATATTTTCATTAGTAAGTTGGAAGACATTAGGAACACAAACTTTTCTAATTACCTGATGACGCTCACTTGATCTGACGAATCCACCTGCCTCAGCCTTCAGGGGACAGCCTGTGGGGACTCTGGGATTAAAAAAAGCAAAGAATGCAAGCGGTTAATGGGGTCAGAATATCAGCAGCATTTCTCAAGGGCTTCGTTTTGCTAATGAATAGAAAAGGAATGACAATCAAATACGGCCTGTGGCTCTGACAAAGGAAAAACCTGAAGAAACGTGGAATCTAGATACGATTCTGGATACTGACATGCTTCACCAGTTGTTTTTCAAACTACACTGATGGCTTGAGGATGAGAAGGTTTGTTTTCATCAGCAGGAGGCTGACTGAACAGTGATGATACACTGCGTAGTTGTGTCTGAAGTTTGTGACTCGCACATTAAACTCCCAGAAGAGGCAGGTCCTTCCTAGTGGAATGGGACAAGGCAATCTGTTTTTGTCTCACTGGGGTTCTCGAAAATGTTATTGCAGGAGTTGAAGACCAGCTTGAGCATAGTGAGACTTCATCTCTACAAAATATTTTGAAAATTTTTGCTAGGCATGGTGGTGCATGCCTATAGTCCCAGCTACTCAGGAGGCTGAGGCAGAAGGATTGCCTGAGCACAGGAAGGAGTTTGAGGCTGTGGTGAGCAGTGATTGTGCCACTGCATCCAGCCTGAATGACAGAGACCCTGACTCAAAAAAAGAGAATATTTTAGAGTGGAATGTCACTAAGCATGTCTGTGATAAGAACTATCAATATAAAATAACACTTAGAAATCAAATTAGATCTGTGATACTATTTTGGAGTCTGTGATATATGACTTTTATTCTTTACCAGATAATATTTTTCAATATCTGTCAGTTATTAGAAGAGTCAGTTTTATTTTAAAGGTGTGTAAACACATGAACCTTTCTACTATGATCTTCCCTAATGGATTAAAGTATCTTTCATAATTCAGTCTATATTGAAATGTTATTTCAGGAACTGAGGGTTTGTTAATAATAGTGCTGTATTTTGACTCTAAATTATGAACAACTGACTGTGTCCTTGGTGCCTCTTTTTTTTTTTCTACCAAAGAAAGATGATGAGATAAAGATTGGTGCTGAACTTCATATTCCTTTCAAAGTAATTTTTTTATTTTAAAATATATGTAACATAATATAGTAAATGTATTTGTCCAGCAACACGATGCTTGTTGCATTTTATATACACATCTGAGGAAAAACCTCTCCTGTAAAGTGATTAGTGAGTTCATGTATCTATTTAGGTGTACTTTCTGATAACATGTAAGGCTTTAAATTATGAAACTTAGAAGAAAATGATCACCTAGTGAAAACTTTCTAATGAGCACAGTCTCCCAAGGTAAAAAGTTGAAAGATAAAGTTCTCTGTCAAAGTTTCCAGCACAAAGTGAGCTAAATATTCTGTAACTTGGGGGCTGTATGAAAAAAAAATTATAATAGCTTTCTGTTGAACTTGCTTACGTAGACACTTGAATATTTGAAGCCATTTGGCTGGTTTTCAGGCCAAAATTGGAGTTTTGAGTCATCAGCCTTAAAGCTTGGATAGTTACTTGCTCAGTTATATTTTTATAATTATTTTTAAAAATTTCTCACTGAAAGTATCGTCCTTGTTTATCTTTCAGAACTAACAGACTTAGATGAGTAACCACTACATCTGGGTCAGTGTCAGCAAATCTCAGACCTGTGATTTATCAAGAGCGCTCAGCATCATGGTTGTGTTCAACTGTGTGGTACCCACCTCAAATTACATAGGGGTCTCTGTGTCCTAATGTCCTTGGAGGTAGCATTCGCATACATCGAGGCTCACAGGTTTTAATTTAATCCTGCTGTCTCTTAGAGACTCTGCCTTAGCTGTATTTATGAGGCTTTTATAAACATAAATTAAGAGGATCGTATACACTATCACTTTCCTAATTAGACCATGCATTCACAGTCGAGCGTGCTGGGTCCTTTCATGATCACTTCTTTCTACTATTAACATGAGTCATATGTGGAAGGCAGAAGGGAGGGTTATTAACCAGAAGTTCCATCAGAATGAGAGTGAACGTCACTGTGCCAGTCACTTCTGATGTTACTGTTCATACATGGTGGTTTGAGAAGTGTACGATTGTAAAGACACAATGCACAGTGCTTGGTACATTTGCATTTCGTGTTTGTCCCCTGCCAGCTTATTTGAGCCTGAAGGTTATAGCTATGACAAATTAAACCCTGCAGTATTATTAAGAGCAAGCTTGGCTATTTTGAGCATCTCCTAGTATAATAGGACATCTTCCATGTCTTATTTTATTTTGATGTTTATCTTAAAATTAATTTTTCATGACTTATTTTATTTTGATGTTTATCTTAAAATTAATTTTTAAATTATTTTGTATATTTTGAAAATTAGAAAACCACACTTTACCTTAGACACTGAAACCGAATTCCTCGAGCGAAGACCCTCCTCCCGCCCTGTCTACACCGGCCGCCATCCTTGGCACGATAGTTGTGTAAACGCAGACCACTGTGCTGAGGAAGCATGCTGGATTTGGCCAGTATGTAGTATTTTAGTACTTGCCTTTTTAAAGCTTATATGTTTCTTTTTAAAGAGTATAATTTATAATTGATTTTTTTACAATGTGCAATTTAACATAGATAATCAAAACCTTTTTAATGAAAAGAGCTTTGTAATCTTTTGGAGGATAAGACTATTTTACTGTGGAAAAACGTGATGCTCTCAGCAAATGCAATAAAAAAAATTTCGGCAAATTTCAACAAGGCTTTTTGATGATCTGTATGGAATTCCCTGGAGTGAGGGGACAAAAATGACTGCAATGAAGGACACAGTTTGTGTTGAATAAAAGAGAAAAGAGATGTGTGGTGGTTAAGCTTCATGTGTTGTTCCAAATGTGTTTGGGCACTGTTTTTTCTCCAAGGCAAGAAACGGGGATTGAAAATATCCAGAAGCCTTGGGTAGTCTAAACCAGGCATGTCCAACCCACAGCCCATGTGGCTCAGGACAGCTAGTTATGCGGCCCCGCACAATCTTTGAGCATCACATTTTTTTTTAGCATTTATTTTCTTCCTGACCCCATGCGCAGTTCCATTTTTGAAGTTCACAATCACGCCTTATACATGACATTGCTTATTGGCAGCACATACATCTGTGAGTAGCTGCACACGGAGAGCAAATTTCGAACACACATTTCTGACGAGCACCTTGAGAACTCAGCCACCTTGAGAATTGCAACCACTTCCATCAAACCAGACATGGATAGATTCGTTTTACAAAAACACGGTTAAATTTCCCACTAGTCTTGTATTCTCATTTTTCTAAGCTTCATAATAAAAGGGTTTTAAAAAAGAAGTCTTATGTATATACACTAACTGTATTTTATAATTTATGTGCAGCCCAAGACAATTCCTCTTTATTCAATGTGGCCCAGAGAAGCCAAAAGTTTGGACACCCCAGTCTAAACTATTTCTGTTCAACATTTTGAAAAAAATTTTTTTTTTTTTTGTAGAGACGAGCTCTCACTATGTTGCCCAGGCTGGTCTCAAACTCCTGGGCTCAAGCGATCCTCCTGCCTCAGCCTCCCAAAGTGCTGAGATTACAGGCATGAGTCACCATACCTGGCCTAACACTCCTTTTTTGTAGTTGAGTTACACTGCTGATGTTTTTACTTACACTGATTAAACTTATGAAATTAGCTGGTACTCAGTGAGCTCATACTGACTGACAGTTTCAGGGGATGGTAAACCAGGCTGAAAACAATCCTGTTACACCTGCTTGGAGAAACTCTGATTCTGCTATGAGAGGGTAGGGTGTCTATTATTTGAGGAGCCCTGACAACAAAAACAATAATTATGTTTACTGGTGCTAGAGAGATTGAGTACATTAAACTCAAGAACTTGGAATCATGATATGGCATTTAATCCAATAAATATTTACATGCCAGCGAGTGCAGGCCACTAGAGGGCCTTGGAGGGAACTCGGGAGAACAGGTATGGCCCACATTATGGATCCTAAGCAGGGTAAAATCCACTCTCCTGGCCAGGCGTGGTGGCTCATGCCTGTAATTTTGGGAGTCAGACGAGAGAATCGCCTGAGCCCACGGGTTTGAGACCAGCCTGAGCAACACGGTGAGACCTCATCTCTACAATAAATCAAAAAATTAGCCAGATGTGATGGCACATGCCTGTAGTTCCAGCTACTTGGAAGGGTGAAGTGGAGGGATCACTTGAGTCCAGCAGTTTGAGGTTGCGGTGGTCGTGAGCATGCCTCTGCACTCCAGCCTGGGCAACAGAGTGAGACTCTATGACTCAAAAAAAAAAATCCACTCTCCTGAGAAAATTTTATAGAAAAAAATAGAAGGATTCTAAATACAGAAAACCTAACATAAGAGGAGACATGTCAACTGTGGTGTTAGACTTTTAGGACTGAAAATTCTTGTAGTCTCCTATAGATAAACCTTTTTAAATTCAGGAGTTTGGTTTTGGTTTTGGTTTTTGAGTCAGAATCTCGCTCTGTAGGTTGCAGTGCAGTGGCAGGTTCATGGTCACCGCAGCCTCGATTTGCTGGTTCAGGCTATCCTTGCGCCTCAGCCTTCCAAATAGCTGGGACTACAGGTGCACGCCACCATGCTCAGCTAAATTATTGGTTTACTGTAGCTACGAGGTCTCGCCAAGTTGCCCAGGATGGTCTCGAAACCATAGACTTGGGCAATCTTCTCACCTCAGCTTCCTGAAGTGGTGAGCCACAGTACTGGCGTGAGCCACTGTACCGGCCAGTTCTTTCTTTCTTTAAACCTCTAGCAGAGTCATGTGCCTTCTTGAACTCTCCCAGAAGTAGGAAGCTCACCACCCACATGACTGTCCCTCCACTCCTGGGCCTCCACCTACCCCATCCAGCTCTGCTCCTTTTCCTGTCCTTGTCAGTCTTCCCTGACCCCGTGCGTCCATCAGTGACCCTAGCCAAGTGGCTTTTGGCCCAAGGTTCTGAATTCTTATGAAGAAACTTGGTTTCCGCTGTCTTAACAACAACTCTTGTCATCTCTGGAAATGGCTTTGCCTTTGCGGCCTTTGTCTTTGCAGCCTTCAATGCCGACTCCCCCCCCCCCAATGACAACTTCCTACCCTCCACTCTGTTCGCACTGCACCTGCTCTTCAGCACTGAGACCCTTGGCCTCTGGTCCCCCATTTCCCGCCATGTGCACCACCAGCCCATCAGGTCTCGTCACACTCTGCCTCCTTCCCAACTCTCAGCCCTGAGATCTGCAGAGCCACCATCAGCTCCCCCGTGTCCAGCTGTCATTCGCACTGACGCCTTTCCTTTTCCGAGTTAAACACCTCCACTTTTTTCAGCTGTTTCTTCTCTCATCTCACAATCTCCTCCTCTCTGCTGGGTCATTTCCATACATACTTGCCATTATCTCTCCCATTTGAAAAAAGCAAGATTTCAAAAAACCCGCATGCCCCCTGTTGCTATTGTATCATTTCTTTTCTTTCTTTGTTTTGAGTCAGGGTCTCACTCTGTCACCCAGGCTGGAGTGCAGCGGCATACTCACAGCCACTGCAGCCTCAACCTGCTGGGCTCAGGTGATCCTTCCACATCAGTCTTCCAAGTAGCTGAAATTACAGGCATACACCACCATGCCCAGATAATGTGTGACTCATTGTAGAGACAAGGTCTTGCCAAGTTGCCCAGGCTGGTCTCTAACCTCTGGGCTCAGGCAATCCTCTCACCTCTGCCTCTCAAAGTGCTGGGATTACAGGCATGAGCCACAGCACCCAGCTTCAATAATCATTTGTTGAAATGAATGAATGGGTTCCAAACCCGTCGGTATTCACATGTTGACTTTATTTTGGAACTTTGGAAGATTTGCCTGGAGGACTCAGCTGGAGTAAGTTCCCAGTCTCAGAGTGGGAGGGGGGATGGGAAAGGCTTGGCAGGCATGCCTGGAACATGTGGTGAGTGTGTGTGTCTGTGAGTGCGTGTGTCTGTGAGTGTGTGTGTGTGTGTGTGTGTGTGTGAATTTAATGTGTGAATGTGTCTGTGTGAGCAAGTGTGTGAGCATGTGTGTGTGAGTATGCAAGTGTGTGGTATGAGTGTGTGTGTATGTGAGTGTGTGTGGGTAATGTGTGTGTGAGCATGTGTGTGTGCATGTGTAGTAAGCCTGTGTGAGTGTATGTGCACACCTGGGTTCATGCATGTGACCTCCAGCTCCGTCCACTGACAGCCAAGAGGCACCACTCCAGTGGCCATGAGTGCCCTCCACAGAGGAGACTCGGGTGACAGACACTCCCCAAGAGAGAGGCCCCTGATGGAATTGAAATCTAAAATATGAGGAGGACCCAAAACCCAGAGCTGATTTATAAGAAATTGTGTCTTGATTCTTAAACGTTTAAACTTCAGTTCCCTTCAAAGTCCTCCCTGCTGGATGCAATTCGCCTCTTGAGACGCTTTCCCACTGCTCGAAACAGTTTTGAACTTGTCCCTGTTGATGCCTTTTAGTGCTTCTGCCGTTTTTTGTTTCACCTCTTCCATATCAGCAAAACGTTTCCCTTTGAGGACTTTTTTCATCCGGGGAAACAAAAAAAGTCACTCAGCACGAGATCGGGTGAATAGGGAGGGTAGGGCAGGGGGTCCTGTCTCTTTTTGGTCAAAAACTGCTGAACACTCAGCGCAGTGTGGGCAGGTGCGCTCGTAAATCTCCCATCATGAAATGGGCAAATGTCTTGAAAGAATCTCCAAAAAAAAACTTCGATGAAGCCAAACACAGCCTCTCACAACAACACTAGCTGGTTCACGGATGCTGATGGGTTCCTAGAACACTTAACCAAGGGGGGAAGCCTCACTCCAAGGGGCCCGCCCTCCCAGAGATAATTCTGGGTTTTTTGGGTCCTCCTCATATGATGCTGGCATAACGAAGCTGAAGGGGACACTCATGGGAAACCTACATCACCTTCTTATTTCACAGAGGGAGAAGCTTGCCTTGAGCCATTAAGCAAGGGACCCAGAGCACCATCACCCCAGCATCCAGACGATTGCCTTTATCAGCATGGACTGTGTCCCTTAAAGTCCACGTGTTTGGGAATGTTTTGTAGAAAGGGGAATACACGCATACTGTTCTGTAACATGCTGTTGTCACTTAATGCTCGTGACAGCATTCCATGTTACATTTTTCATACTTTTTTTTGTTTTTTGTTTTTTTGGGGCAGTGATTAATAGAAAGATCAAACTGGCTTAAGAAAAAAAAGTGGGAAGTCTGGTTTTCTTCTTCCTTGTGGGCATCGTTCAAGGGTGCTCTCTTCCATGAATGCTCTGAGCTGTGCTTTGTAGCAACTTGAGCAGGAGAGAGAGCTCCTTCCCAGTCTTTTGGACAAAACGTCCTGGGATCAACATGCATTGGTCCAGCTTGGTCAGGTGCCCATTTCTGAGCCCAGCACTGAGGCCAGGAGATGGGGGGTGCTGATTCACAGGGTCTGAATCGTGCCCCCTAGAAGCAGGGAATGGCCAAGTCCCTTCCTGGAAGGAGAGGAGGGTGGGTGGTCTGTTTCAAGAACAGTAGATCCCATGGCCTGGAAAAGGGTGAATAGATTCTGTTCAATACGTTTACCACACATACTTTTTTTTTTTTTTGAATTGGAGTCTCACTCTGTTGCCCAGGCTGGAGTGCAGTGGCGCGTGCTACCATGCCTGGCTAATTTTTTTATTTATTGTAGAGACGAGGTTTCACCATATTGCTCAGGCTGGTCTTAAAACCGCGGGCTCAGGCAATCCTCTCGCCTCGGCCTCCCAAAGTGCTGGGATTCCAGGCTTGAGCCACCGCACCTGTCCACCACACATATCTTTTAAATTTTTTTTTGAAATGGCATCTCACTCTGTCACCCAGGCTGAGTGCAGTGTCACAATCATGGCTCACCACAGACTAAACTCCCAAGCTCAAGCGATCCTCCCACCTCAGTCTCCTGAGCAGCTGGGACTATAGTGCAGTGGCAAGAACGTGGCTCACCGCAGCTTCAAACTTCTGGGCTCAAATGATCTTCCCACCTCAACCTACTGGGTTGCTGGGACTACAGGTGCCCACCACCATGCTTGGCATTTTTTTTTGGTAATTTTTTGTAGAGGCGGTATCTTGCATTGTTGCCCAGGCTGATCTCGAATTCCTAGAGTCAGGCAATCCTCCCACCTTGGTCTCCTAAAGTGCCTGGATTACAGACGTGAACCACTGCACCTGGCCTCATTGTAACCATCTTTAAGTACACGATGGCATTAAATATATCCCCATTGTGTAACCACCAGCACTACCCACCTCCAGAACTTTTTATCCTCCCAAACTGAAGCTCTGTACACCCCATCCTCTTCCCCTCAGTCCCTGGCAAGCATCATACTACATCTACTTTGTTTCTATGAATTTGATTATTCCAAGAACTCATAGAAGCGAAATCATACAGTATTTGCCTAAAGTTGCATTTTTATTACTAATAAGTGCACACATTTTCCATAAACCACCGGCCATCTGCAGTTCCTCTCTTTATTTTTTTTGAGTTGGAGTCTCACTCCGTCACCCAGACTGGAGTGCAGTGGCTGCTCCCGGCCACCGCAGCCTCGACCTGCCGGGCTCCGGCGATCCTTCCGCCTCTGCCTTCCAAGTAGCCGGAACTACAGGCGCGCGCTACCACACCCGGCTAATTGTTTGACTTATTGTAGAGATGAGGTCTCGCCAAGTTGCCCAGACGGGTCTCGAACCTGCAGGCTCAGGCAATCCGCTCACCTCAGCCTCCCAAGGCACGGGATTACAGGCTGAGCCACTGAGCCCGGCTTGGTTCCTCTCTTTTGAGGCTTGTTATTGTGCTTTATTATTTTTCTGTTGGGGGACTTACCCTTTTCGTATTGGTTTGTGAACTTTCTTCATATGCTATATTAACTGTGAGCCTGATATGCATTGCTAAACATTCCCCCAGTTTGTCTTTTTACCTTGACTGTGGTGTTATTTTCAAATTAAAGTCTTCATTTTTCTAGATTCTGACTGTCTTAGTCTATTTGGGCTACTATACGAAAGTCTCTTAGACTATGTCATTTATACATAAGAGGAATGTGTTTCTTCCAGTTCTGGAGGCCTGGAAGTCCAGGATCAAGGTGCTGGTGGTTTGGTGTCTGGTGAGGGCTTGTTCTCTCTGCTTCACAGGTGGCACCTTCTTGCCGGGTGCTTGCGTGGTGAGGGGCAGGGCTACTCCCTTCCACCCCGTCCACACAAGGGCCAACCCTGCTCATGCGGGCTCAGTCTGACTCCCAAAGGCCTCACCTCTTCATGCTACCACATGGGTGAGAAACTATCACGTGGGAGTTGTGAGGGGACACATTGAGACCACGGCACAGGAACACTGCTGATGGGCAAAGAAAGTCTTCCTCACCCCCATATCAATATATTACTAGAATTCCTTCTGATATCTTTTTATTTTTTTTTGGAGTCGGTGTCTCACTCTGTTACCCAGGCTGGAGTGCAGTGGCACGCTCACAGCCACTGCAGCCTCGACCTGCTGGGCTCTGTGATTCTCCCACCTCAGCCTCCCAAAGTGCTGAGATTACAGATGTGAACCACTGTGCCCAGTCCCTTTTAATATCTTTATGGCTTTGTTTTTACATGAAACTATGATGTATGATTTATGCTTCATTTTTACAAGAAACTATGATACATTTTGTGGTATGGTACGAAGTTGGATTCTGAGGTTTTTTTTTTTTTTGAGTTGGAGTCTCACTGTCGCTGAGATTGGATGGAGTACAGTGGCATGCTCCCGGCCACCGCAGCCTCGACCTGCTGGGCTCCAGCGATCCTTTCATCTCAGCCTTCCAAGTAGCCGGAACTACGGGTGCGTGCTACTGTGCATGGCTAATTTTTGATTTATTGTAGAGATGAGGTCTCGCCAAGTTGCCCAGGCAGATCTTGAACCTGTGGGCTCAGGCAATCCACTCGCCTCAGCCTTCCAAAGTGCTGGGATTACAGGCTGAGCCACCGAGCCTGGCCTGATTCTATTTTTTGAAAATACAATTGGTCCTGAGCAATGCAGGGGTGGGGGGTACCAACCTTCCACATGGTCGAAATCTGTATGTAACTTTTGACTCCCTCAAAACGTAACTGCTAATGCCCTACTTTGACCAGAAGCCTTACTGGTAGCACAGTCGATCGACACATTTTTGTATATGTATTATTTGCTGCTTTCTTACAAATAAGCTAGAAAGAAACAAAACATTATTAAGAAAATCATAAGGAAGAGAAAATATTTTATAGGGCTGTGCTGTATGATCAGAACCTGGGGCCACGGCATCTGTTTCCAAGATGACTTCCCTGTCTCAAGTGGCATCCCCTGCAGATGTGTCAGCTTGTTCTTGTCACGTCATCACTTTTCTCTACTGCTTGGGAGACTCCAGGGTCACCAGTAGCACTTCATGTGGATCCCATGGTGCTGTTCACTGTTTACAGTATTGCACGAAACTCGATGAAAAATACACAAGAACTGGGAGAGATGTCTTTTTACAGCGATGGGACTTATGGAGAGACTAACTGCCCACTTGCAGGTGATAAGCATCATGCAGAGTTTGCAGCGGCCAGGCACGGTGGCTCATGCCTGTCATCCCAGCACTTTGGGAGGCTGAGGCGGAGGATTGCTTCAGGCCAGCAGTTTGAGACCAGCCTGGGCAACACAGTGAGATCTTGTCTCTACAAAAATTTAAAAATAGGATGAACTCAGTGGCTCAGCCTATAATCCCAGCACTTTGGGAGGCTGAGGCGAGTGGATTGCCTGAGCCCGTGGGTTCGAGACCAGCTCAGGCAACTTGGCGAGACCTTGTCTCTACAATAACTAAATAAAAAATTAGCCAGGCGTGGTAGCATACACCTGTGGTTCCAGCTACTTGGAAGGCTGAGGTGGAAGGATTGCCAGAGCCCAGCAGGTCGAGGCTGGGGTGGCCGTGAGTATGCCACTGCATTCCAGCCTGGGTGACAGAGTGAGACTCCAACTCAAAAAAAAAAAAATTAAGCTGGGCTCGGTGGCTCAGCCTGTAATCCCACGCCTTGGGAGGCTGAAGTGAGTGGATTGCCTGAGCCCACGGGTTCGAGACCCGCCTGGGCAACTTGGCGAGACCTCATCTCTACAATAAATCAAAAAATTAGCCGGGCATGATAGTGCGCGCCTGTAGTTCCAGCTACTTGGAAGGCTGAGGCAGAAGGATCGCCGGAGCCCAGCAGGTCGAGGCTGCGGTAGCCGGGAGTGGCCACTGCACTCCAGTCTGGGCAACAGAGTGAGACGCCAACTCAAAAAAAAAAAAATTAGCCGGGTGGGTGGCACACACCTGTATTCCCAGCTACTTGGGACACTGAAGTCAGAGGATCACCTGAGCCCAGGAGGTCAAGGCTGCAGTAGCCATGATTGCACCACTGCACTCCAGCCTGGGTGACAGAGTAACTAAAAAAAAAAAAAAAAAAAAAGCATAAAGCGAAGACTCAACACTTGAGCTCACTGCAGCACAACAGGAGATGGCTACGAAGGTATGGGAGTTAGATACAGTGGGTACTACCATTAATTCCTGCAGTTGTTATTGTTTGTTTATTTTGAGACAGGTCTTGCTCTGTTGCCCAAGCTGGAGGGCAGTGGCGTGATCATAGATCACTGCAGCCTCAAAATGCGGGGCTCAAGAGATCCTCCAGCCTCAGCCTCTAGAGCAACTAGGAATACAGGGGTGCACCACCACACCCCTGGTAATATTTATTATACTTCCTAGTGTTTACCTCTGTATCATTCAATATGATTTTATAGCTCTACTACTTGATTTATTTGCTTTAAGTAATAACTTTTGACCCCCTAGTTATTAAAGATGAAACTTGCCGGGTGCGGTGACTCACACCTGTCATCTCAGCACTTTGGGAGGCTGAGGCGAGAGGACTGCGTGAGCCCAGGGTTTTGAGACTAGTCTGAGCAACATAGCGAGATCTCGTCTCTACAGTCAAAAAATTTGCCAGGCGTGGTGGCTCACACCTGTAGTTCCAGCTACTTGAAAGGCTGAGGTGGAAGGATCATCTGAGCCCAGCAGGTCGAGACCACAGCGGCCGTAAGCATGCCACTGCACTCCAGCTTGGGCGACAGAGTGAGACTCCAACTCAAAACAAAAACAAAGATGAAACAGTAGCATTCGCCCATCCTCTCCACACCTGGCTTCCCTCCTGCCACTTGCTGCCTTCTACATCATCAGGCCAACACCACTTACACTCTGCGCTTTCCCCATCCTCACGTGTGTCTTGGTCTCATCGTCTGCATCACAGGTCACTGCTGGTCCCTGATGGCTGTTTCCCTCCTCACCTCGGGGGCGGGGGTGATCTTCCATCAGATTTCCCAAATGCGCTTAGGGAGATAATATCCCCCGAGTTCTTTCGTGTTCACACGATGCCTCTTCCTCTTTCTCCCTGGGGGAGTTTGGTTCCTGCTTTCTCTCCTTTGGGATCTTGTGGTCGTTGCTCTCAGCAGTGAAGTTTGCTCTGGACAAAGACGGACGCAGCCTCTGAGTTCCTTCCTCCAGATCATGCCGAAGAGGCACCGGCATCTTGGCCTCAGGAACCGCAGACCACTGCCCAGTGGGGACTTAGCCAGCCAACTGGTAAACGGTCACAGCGCTCCCGCCCACGTGCCAACACTTCACTTCCACATTCTCCAGGGAAAGGCGTCCACCGCCATGAATTTGGCTGGGTCTAGGGTCTGAGCCTGCTTTCCTTGGTGTAACACCTTTGATATCAACTTCCACCAATTCCCACTAATCTATATCTATCTATCTATCTATACATATTTGTTTGTGTTTTTGAGTCAGAGTCTCACTCTGTCACCCAGGCTGGAGTGCAGTGGCAGGCTCATGGTCACCGCAGCCTCGACCTGCTGGTTCAAGCTAACTTGGCGCCTCAGCCTTTCAAGTAGCTGGGACGACAGGTGCACGCCACCATGCCCAGCTTATTTATTTATTTATTGTAGAGATGAGGTCTTGCCAAGTTGCCCAGGCTGGTCTCGAACTCCTGAACTCAGGCAATCCTCTTGCCTCTGCTTCCCAAAATGCTCCTGCTAATATATTAACAAAATATTGCAAGATGGCCGGGTGTGATGG
>CAUYQG010253505.1:0-11185 GCA_963574415.1 Tarsius wallacei
GGGCGTCGTCAGGCTCTGAGCCCCTTGACGTGCGGCAGCGGTAGCCCTTCTTCTTGAGCACGTGGCAGATCATGAAGCCTACCAGGCCCATGAGGAAGAAGACCAGCACAAGCAGGAAAGGTGGGAGGGAGGGAGCAAGGGGCCAGCTTAGACCCACCTTCATTTTGGATGATGCAGCGAACAATCCTCTCTACTGTGTCCTCATTCATGTCATCGTCCTCAGCTGAAGGATGAAAAAGGTTGGCAAGGAAGCAAGAATGAATCAGCTTTGGGGGAACATTACCTGATGCCCCCTGGTTGATTGCTCCATACATACCCCTTTACCTATTTGCCATTATGCTGGACTTCAGCATTTCAGGGGCCAGAAAAGAGGGGACATCAATGGGAGCCAGAGATTACCATCAGAGGACCCTTTCTGCCTATGCTGCCTTCTCTAGCCTTGCTTTTGGGGTGGCATCATCCCACTTGCTGACTCAAGAATGCATCACTAGGCTTCCTGCAGGCTTGGGCCTGGGTCTGTTGGCCAGGGAAGCAGAAAGCAGTGTGGGAAGAGGGACCAGAGAGAAAGGTGGTTGAGCCAGGGTTCCAAGCTCCTCACTCACGGGGCTGAAGCTGGGCGTCGTCAGGCTCTGAGCCCCTTGACGTGCGGCAGCGGTAGCCCTTCTTCTTGAGCACGTGGCAGATCATGAAGCCTACCAGGCCCATGAGGAAGAAGACCAGCACAAGCAGGAAAAGCATGTACAGCCCATGTTGGGGCGGCTCCAGGTCAGGCTGTGGTTCCGACATGAGGCCCTGGGGGGCGAGCGCGGGCCAGGGCGCCTCCTGGGTTTAGGGGGCTGCAGCTGGTGTGGGGGAGGGGTAGGAATGCCGTCCTCAGGATCTGCAACAAGCACGTCTCAGCGATCCTGCCCCACCCCCGACCCAGCCCGGGAGCTGTCCGGACCGGGGTGCTGGCTCGCCAACACCACCCGGGGCAAGAGGTCAGGCAGCGGCTGCGCAGGCCCTCCCATCTCCCTGGTCCCGCTTCCACGACGCCCAGAGCGTTCCCCTTTCTAGTTCGTCCCCGCTTCTGTCCCTCCCAAGGACACTGCAGCGCGAGATGGGACAGAATTCTTAGGCGGCGGGAGCAGAAATCGCGCCTGAGTCAGCGTCCGCACCTCCTCCGCGCCGGCCCGAGCCAGGCCTCTGCAGCCCCCTCCCCTCCCTGTACTCCCACATCCCCCCCTTTTCGTTTCCTCCCGCCCTGACCACCTGGCCCACCCGGTACCGGTGATTTGGTTCAGGCTCCGGCTTCTGTTGGGATTCCGGCTCCAGGGGCGTCCTAGTCCGGCTCAGGGCCCCCGACGCCCTCCCGGCGCTCATCCCTCGGTTCCTTCCCCTCCCCCCTTCGCCGCTTCACCGGCTCCGGGCTGTGGCTGCGGATACCGGGGCCGCGGCAGGCGGGGGGGAGGGAGGAATGCAGAGGGATGCGGGCTGGTCGGGAGCGGCAGCAGCCTTGGGGCAACTCTGGCCCTGGGTAAGGGAGGAGAGGGGCGCCTCCAAAGCCGCCCTGGCTTCCCAAATGCTTCGCCCGTCGCCGGCCCAGGACCAAGGGGCGGAGCGCAGGTGTGCGGGGCGGGGAGCGTGAGCCCTGCGCGTGTGTGAGCGCAAGTGGGGTGGGCGCGTGACTGCGCCGGGCCCCGGGGGGAGTATGCGGCGCTGTGTCTGAGTCCGGGTAGGGGACATGCTGCCCGGCGGGGGTATCTACACTGGTCTAGCCGGCACGCCTGGCGCAGCTCCTGTCCTCAGATGCCCCGACTGAGTGAATAGTCAGGAATCTTCCCCGGTGGGCTGGAGGATGCTGGCTTTCTGCACCTGCGAGGGGCGGAACGGCCGGAGCTTTCTAGAGAGGTGACCACGGCCTGCGTCCCCTTTGGGGCAAGCGGCTGGATGGGATGGCTCGGCTTCCCGAGGATTTGACCCCCGCTCGGAAAGAAATGGCCCTTGCATCCTAGGGCCGAAGCTATGGTTTCCCAGCCCAAGTCCGGACGCACAAGCCCAGATCCCACGAGGGCGAAGAGAGGCGAGGGGCGGAGCTCCCGAGGGGGCAAGTCTTGGGCGTGGTCTCGGGAGGCGGGACCGGGCTCTCGGTTGCGAAGAGGCAGGCTACGTGCTCGCGCGCGCAGCACGCACGCTGGGGGCGGAGCTGGCGGCCGGCGGGCGGGCGGCTGAGGCGCGGGGCCTGGTCCCGCCGGCACCATGGCCAAGACCGTGGCCTATTTCTACGACCCCGACGTGGGCAACTTCCACTATGGTGAGGAAGCGACATTGTGCACGAGGGGTCGGGAAGCGGAGGTTTTAAGGCAGAGGCTGCAACTCCAGGGATCGAAACTGACGCGAACTCTTCTTCCTACACCCAGGGGCTGGGCACCCTATGAAGCCCCATCGCCTGGCGTTGACCCACAGCCTGGTCTTGCATTACGGTCTTTATAAGAAGATGATCGTGAGTCTTGCCGCCTCTGCCGGGAATTGGGGGGCGGGGGGGTGAACCTTAGGGATAGGTGAGCTGGACTGAATGCACCAAGTGCCACCCTCCCTTAGAGTAGGGGAAACTGCATAGAAGACCCCTAGGGGCACCTCTATGTGCAAAGTGTTGAAGAGGTGTCTTCTGGCTTCATGAAAGTTGTTTTTTTAGTTAGGTCGGCTCCCCTCTGACCTTGGTTTGAAGACCGGAGGTGGGTGTACCTCCTCTGTATTTTAGGGTGTGGACAGTGCCTTGGCCTCAGGGATGGGGGTGGGGACTTGATCACAGTACATGAGTTTGAAGTTTACCCTTGGTTTCCACCCCTTCTCCTCTGTCACCTTTTTCTACCTCCAAGAAGTTAGAGCTCCAGGGATGACTCTGCCTCTTTGTGTAAATGTGTATGTGTGTATAGAAGAGAGCAGATGTCCTAGGTAGTCCCTCTTCAACCTAGAATGCTTCTACATGGTTTTGCTTAATCGCTAGTCAGTCTTCCGTCTCCCAGACATACACATGCTGTCTGTCCCCAGCTTGGAATTTATAGTTGTGATATGGGATAACAGTTAAGGCCAGACCTTAGGCATCCCAAGAGGAATTCGTCAACAATATGAATGAGTGTTCATTGCTTGTGTCAAAGCACAGACAAGTGAATTAGTCATAGAAAAGACCGAGGTGATTTTAGTGAAGTAATCTATGAATCCCTTGAGATCATTTGCCTGTGTGTACCTGTCTGCATTTTCTGGGAGAAGAAAGACTCTTGTCCAGTTTTCAAAGAGGTATGTTACCTTCCCCCTCACACCTGCCAAAGATAATAAATCTTTGGTTTAGCACCTTAGATTATAATTAGCAGGTCATATATCCCATATTTTTGACTCTAGAATGAAGAATCTAGAAGAAAGAGGGCAGGATCAGAGCCCAGGGGAGGAGATGAGAATGGAGAGAACAGGGAATAAGAGATCCAGGGAACAGGGCAGATGGATCAGGGCTCAAGGTTGAGAAGGTAGGAGAGGCTGGACTGAAGGTGGTCTTCAGAAAATCTTGATCATAATAACCTACCTGGCTAATTGGGGTCTCTCTTCTTCATGGATGTTTGTCTCATAGAATAACAAGGGTTGAGGGTTGGGGGCATTGCTGTGTGTGGTTTTGGACAGTATCCAGGAATGGGTTCCGTGTGGGTGGTCTCGGCCCCATGGCTGGGACTGACCCAGCCTGGGTTCATCTTGTGTCTCCATCCCGAGGTGTTCAAGCCATACCAGGCCTCGCAGCATGACATGTGCCGCTTCCACTCCGAGGACTACATTGACTTCCTGCAGAGAGTCAGCCCCACCAATATGCAAGGCTTCACCAAGAGCCTTAATGCTTTCAACGTGGGCGATGACTGGTGAGGGAGGACTGAGACTTTTGATACCTAGCAGTTTGATGCCAGCCCTTCAGTGAGGTCTTGTGGCAGCAGGGGAAGCTACGGGGGCGGGGTGGGGGGGCTACTTGTCAGTGAGTTATAATTCACTCATTTGTTTATTCAACAAATATTTATTTGTTCTTTGGTCTAGGCCAGGCCCTGTGCTAAGTGCTGGAGATACAATGATGAACAGCAATAAAATTTTAATATTGTCCTTGTGCTAAGTCTAATGATGGAGAGGTACATAACAGATTATGAGAGTGTATATTGGGAGAATTGTCTATGTTGGGGGTAGCTGATAAATGGGGGCTTCCTAGAGGAAGTAATGAAGATTGAGCTGAGATCTAAAAAAGAAGGAGTAGGACATAATTAGGTGAAAGGTGGTTGGAAGGTAATAGGAATATGGTGGGCAGGAGGGACAACATGTGCTAAGGGTCTGTGATGGGGTTGAGTATGACTCGTCTGAAGAACAGAAAAAAGTCTGAGTGCAAAATATGAAGAGGAAGGTGTTCTGTCTTGAGGCTAACAAGATAGACAGGGCCTTTTTAAAGTAAACAGCCCTAGTAAAAATTAGAGTTTATACCCCTAGAGTAGGGGGAAGTCATCAAAGTGGTCTAAAAAGCAAGAGAGTGATTTGACATGCTCATGCTTACCTTGAGTTTGTGTCATCCATAGAAGATTCAGGGTTAGACCCTGTGGGGTGGGGTGTGGAAAACAAAGGTGAGCCATGAGAGCCATGATCCTTGCTTGTACTCTACTATACATCCATGAAAAAATAGTAACCACAACAGCTAACATTGAGCCAATTTGATTTATTTTTATTTGTGTACTTCTTACTAGGGAAAACCAAACGTTTCTGAAAGTAGAGTAGTGAACCCCCATATGTCCATCACCTGCTTTAACACAGGAGGAAGTGACCTGCCTTACTTTATCTGTACCCCTTCATGTTAGATTATTTTAATGCAAATCCTTTTTATCTATAAATATGTTGTTAGATATCTCTAAATGATACTCTCTTAAAATACTGTAGCATTATCAAACCTAAGAAGTTAACAGTAATTCCTTAATATCAAACATATAGTCGGTTTTCAAATATTCCCAGTTGTCTCATAACTTTTTTGCAGTTAGTTTATTTAAATCAGGATCTAAACAAGTGCTACACCTTACATTTGGTTGATATATCTCTCTTAAGACTTTTAATCCATAGCTTCCCCTCTCTTGAATTTGTTTCTTTTTTTTTGAGTTGGAGTCCACTCTGTCACCCAGGCTGGAGTACAGTGGCACACTTATGGCCACCGCAGCCTTGATCTACTGGCCTCAGGTGATCCTTCTGCCTCAGCCTTCCAAGTAGCGGAACTACAGACATGCACCACCATGTCCTGTTAATTTTTTGATTTATTATAGAGATGAGGTCTCGCCATGTTGCTCAGGCTGGTCTCAAACCCCTGAGCTCAGGCAATGCTCTCGCCTTGGCCTCCCAAAATGCTGGGATTATAGGCGTGAGCCACTGCGCCTGGCTGAATTTATTTCTTTAAAGAAACAGGTTATTGGCTGGGCACAATAGCTCACTCTTTGTAGTCCCAGTACTTTGGGAGAGGATTGCTTGAGCCCAGGAGTTCAAGACTAGTTTAGGCAACATGGCGAGACCTTGTCTCTATAGAAAAAAAAAAAGATAGCTGGGTGTGGTGGCGTGCACCTGTAATCCCAGCTACTGGGAAGGCTGAAGTGGGAGCATTGCCTGAGCCAGGAGGTTGAGGCTGTGGGGAGCCATGAGGTGCCACTGTGCTCCAGCCTGGGAGACAGTGAGAAAAAAGAAATCAGGTTATTGTGCCTGTAGTTTCCCACTATAGCTACCATTTATTGAATACTTTGCTAGATATTATGTTGAAGGTTGCAGGTACATTTACTTAATTCTCATACCAACCCTGAGATGTAATAGATCCTTTCCTGATGTTATGCATAAGTAAACTGAGATTTGGGGAGATTTAAGTAACTTGGCCTGAGTCACATAACTGGTCAGTGGAATTGGCAGGATTCAGAGCCAGAGCCCAAGTTTTTAAACCACTTCACTAATTTGTTTCCCTGAAAGGTCCTAACAACAGGAATAGCCAGGACTAGAGGATAGAGGCCAACTCACTAGGCTGACATCAGGCATCTTCTCAACCTTATCTCTATACCTCTGCTGCATGGGATGCCTTCCTGGAATGCCCTTCATTCTTCATTCAGCCTCTTTGAGACCTCAGCCTTCACACAACCTCCATGAAAACTTTCTTGACCACTCCAGCCCATAAGAGCTCTGTCCTGCATATGCTGCACTGCTTATTTGGTGTTCAGTTACATGCTGTCTTGGGAGGTTTCTTGTTTTTTGTTGTTGTTCCTGCTGCTATTTCTGAGTTTACTTCCTAGGTCTGGGAATGCAAAGTCAGCCCTTAGGCTATACTGGGGCCCTGAGATGCTCTTTGTACAGTAATGGGGGTACTAGTACCTCTGGGCCATTTGTCTGCAACAGTTGTCCTCCCACACTTAAGCTACAATTGTACTTATCTGTTTTTCAAATGAGAACCAGGAATTTCCCTTCCTTTAAATTAATTTCTGGTTGTTTTCAAAGTAAGCTAATATAAATAGCCAAGTTGTATTACAAGCCTTCAAATTTTAAAAAAAAGCACAGCAGACTTGGTGGCTCACGCCTATAATCCCAGCACTTTGGGAGGCAGAGGTGAGAGGATTGCCTGTGTCCATGGGTTCGAGGCCAACCTGGAAAACTTGGTGAGACCTCATCTCTACAGTAAATCAAAAAATTAGCCAGACGTGGTGGTGTGCATCTGTGGTTCCAGCTACGTGGAAGACTGAGGCAGAAGGATCACCTGAGCCCAGCAGATTGAGGCTGCGGTGGCCGTGAGTGTGCCACACTGCACTCCAACCTGGGTGACAGAGTGAGACTCTGACTCAAAAAAAAAAAAAAAAAATCCGAGACCTGTGTTTACCCATAAATCCCTCTTCCCAGTGACAGCCACTTTCAACTCCTTTACCTATTTCTTCTGGCGTTTATCTTTGAATTTTTAAATAATAATGTTAAATCTACTATTATCGGCTGGGCACGGTGGCTCACGCCTATAATCCCAGCACTTTGGGAGGCCAGGGTGAGAGGACTGCCTGAGTCCATGGGGTAAAGACCAGCCTGGGCAACTTGGCGAGACCTCATTTCTACAGTAAAAATAAAAAAATTAGTTCCTTGTGCTTGGAACGCCTGTAGTTCCAGCTACTTTAAAGGCTGAGGCAGAGGGATCACCTGAACCCTGCAGGTCAAGGCAGCATGGCCATGAGCCTGCTACTACATTCTAGCCCGGGCAACAGAGTGAGACTCTGACTCAAAAAAAAAAAAGTAAAAGAAAAAGAATTAAGATAGTAATAATTATGGCTGACACTTATTGAAGGCTTACCAGGTGCCACACACTGTGTTGTGGGCTTTCAGTGGGTTATCTCATTATTACTGCTTCATGTATATAGGTATATAATTTTTTCTTCAAAATGTGTGATTATAAAGAATATTATTGAACATTATATTAAAATATGATACACATAGAAGACTTTTTTTTTAGTCAGAGTCTCACTCTTTCACTTAGGCTGGAGTGCAATGGCATGCTTATGGCCACTGCCGCCTTGACCACTGCAGCCTTGACCTACTGGGCTCAGGTGATCCTTCTGCCTCAGCCTTCCAAGTAGCTGGAACTACAGGCATGTGCTACCATGCTCAACTAATTTTTTGATTTGTTGTAGAGATGAGGTCTTGCCAAGTTGTCCAGGGTGATCTCGAACCCTGGGATCAGGCAGTCCTCTCGCCTTGACCTCTCAAAGTATTGGGGTTACAGGTATGAGCCACCGCGCCTGGCTCTTTTTTTTTTTTTAATTTTAGAGATGTGGGGTACAAATCAGGATTAGGTACATAAGTGGTCTATGTACAGGTTAAGGTTGGGCCTCCCACTGGTCCTTACTTTGTCTGTTTTAGGATTAGCCACCCTTAATGATGGGCTCCCATGCCCCCTAAGCTGTGTCCCACTTCTGCCAATCCCTGAAGACTCTTTTAAGAAAAACAGAGTTCATCTTTTCTTTCAAGTTACTTCCTTTTTTTGCATATACCTCAGTACCTGGAGGCTACTTGCTTTTCTCCCCAGCTAGGGTATAAATTTCCTGACAGAGTTAAATGCTTCTGTACTTCCCATCCAGTTTCTTGCACAGGGCTTGGTACATGGTTTGGTCCAAAATATTTGTTGAATAAATATGCAGATAACTCAGGTGTATAGAAGGGGGAGAGATGGTTATTGAAAAATAGAGATTGGAGGAGTTTGGGTCGGGGGATGGGGAAGTGTAGGAAGGGTTCCAACTTGCGCCTCTTCCCTACAGCCCAGTATTTCCCGGGCTCTTTGAGTTCTGTTCCCGTTACACAGGCGCATCTCTACAAGGAGCAACCCAGCTGAACAACAAGGTAACATAGCCCCAAGTCCTGTTCTCCCTTCCCTGTGGGTCCCTGGACTTGGCTTTAACCTGACCCTGGGTTTCTAGCTTCAGGGGTGGGCGGTAGGAGTACTGTGAGTTGGGTATGTTTGTCTTTCAGATCTGTGATATTGCCATTAACTGGGCTGGTGGTCTGCACCATGCCAAGAAGTTTGAGGTGAGTGAGGAAGTGATGGGGGAGACAGTGGCCACCCTAGGATAGGTGGTCAGGGTGACAGTAACAGGCAGCTAGGTAGAGGAATTGCTCCTCTCTTCATAAGACTACTGTCTCGCCATAGGCCTCTGGCTTCTGCTATGTCAACGACATTGTGATCGGCATCCTGGAGCTGCTCAAGTAAGTAGCCTGAGAGGTGATGGGGGCACTTATGAGACTCTTGGCTGAGGAGATCCTCAGACTCAGCCTTGGCCTTGACCCTTACCTCCCTCCTCCACTAACTTATTCCAAGTTCTTTTTCTTTTTTTTTGACTCGGAGTTTCACTCTGTCACCAAGGCTAGGGTGCAGAAGCACGTTCATGGCCACCGCAGCCTCAACCCCCGGGCTCAGGTGGTCTTTCTGCCTCAGCTTTCCAAGTAGCTGGAGCTATAGGCATACCACCACGCCCTGCTAATTTTTTGATTTATTGTAGAGATGAGGTCTCACCAAGTTGTCCAGGCAGGTCTCAAACCCCTGGGCTCAGGCAATCCTCTTTGCCTCTGCCTCTCAAAGTGCTGGGATTATAGATGTTAGCTATTGCATCTGGCCTTTTCCAAGTTCTTGATGTTTCACTCAGGCTGCCTTTCCTATGCTCTGCTGTAGATTCCCAGCTTCCTGTTCACATTTCAGCCTTCTCTGCACATCTCTTTCCTGTCCCTGTCTCTAGGCTCTATGCTGGAGCCCCTGGAACTGGTGGTATCAGGTTTCAGGTGACTTGGGCAGAAGCAGACTCTTCATAATTCTATACCCGGTTTTTGGAAGGAGTTGGGGGGGGGGTCTACCTCTGCCTCAGGCCCTGGTTTTACCCTCACCTCAGGTACCACCCTCGGGTGCTCTACATTGATATTGACATTCACCATGGTGATGGGGTTCAGGAAGCCTTCTACCTCACTGACCGAGTCATGACAGTGTCCTTCCACAAATACGGAAATTACTTTTTCCCAGGCACAGGTATGGTATAAGGATTACATTTCCCTTCACACTTCTCAGCTCTTTGCCATGATGGCCTCCTCCTTAGCCTTCCACGCTCAGCTCAGATGTCCTCTTCTCAGGCCTTTCCCGACCACTCCAGTTACTGTTGTCACCTCCTTCCCCATTACTCTATTACCTCCCCATTTTTTTCTCTCAGAGCACTCACTGCTATTTGTATTTATTATGGTTTTTTGTTTTATCTCCTGTGTCCCTCCTCATCATGCCCACCCCTGAGACTATAAGCTTGGTGGGATTTCCTTAATTTCATAGTTCTGTTCACTGCTGCATCCCCAGTACCTAATACACAGCTTGGCTCAGAGTAAGTCCTCTAAAAATACTTGTTGAATGAATACAAGTTGCTAGAGATTTAGTGGCTCTAGGGAGCCTATGGTGAAGGTATGTAGATGGAGTGAGAAGCTCTCCAAGTATGGGTTGGGGTTGAAGTAGCTGGGTTTTGGGTGCTTCCCATGCATAGCTGTCACCACCCACTTCCTTGTAGGTGACATGTATGAAGTTGGGGCAGAAAGTGGTCGCTACTACTGTCTCAATGTGCCCCTGCGAGATGGCATTGATGACCAGAGTAAGTAGTGAAGTCTTCTCCCTTCTCCCTATGCCCCTTTTTTCTCTCCTTGAATTAACCTCTTCTGCCTGGTATTGTCTGCTGTTGGGCCGGGTGTCCTTAAGGATGAATGGCCTTCAGAGTGACCATGAACCCCTGGAATTTTTATGCAACATATTGTGTGTATATGTAGTTTTCTGAGAAAAGGGTTATTGGCTTTCATCAGTCATTCATAGCAGTCTGGGACTCCCTCCAGAAGTTTAGAACCAGTGGTTTGGTTCTTTGGGTTGCCCCTTTCCTGGGCTACATGCTCTCTCAACCCCTTTTTTCCTTTTGTTCCTGTCTCCCCATCCTCTTGGGGGCCAGGTGCCCATCTTTGGCCCTCTCCCAGGTTACAAGCACCTTTTCCAGCCAGTCATCAACCAGGTGGTGGACTTCTACCAACCAACGTGCATTGTGCTCCAGGTAATATGGTCAGTGCCTCCTCAGGTGTGCTGCCTGGACTTGGTGAGGGAGCAAGGGAAGAGGAGGTTCCCTAGGTTGGTGGTCACCTGTGATGTTTCAGTGCAGCTACATGGGGTTTTGCTTTTTGCAGTGTGGAGCTGACTCTCTGGGCTGTGATCGACTGGGCTGCTTCAACCTCAGCATCCGAGGACATGGGTAAGACTTACCCTCCTTCCTCCCTGCCGGGTTTTCAGGTGGCCTTGGGCCTCAGTACATAGAGTGGAGGTGGTTGGAGAATGAGCCTCACCTCTTCTTGGGAATCAAAAATAGCTACAAGCCGGGCTCAGTGGCTCAGCCTGTAATCCCGCGCCTTTGGGAGGCTGAGGTGGGTGGATTGCCTGAGCCCGTGGGTTCGAGACCCACCTGGGCAACTTGGCCAGACCTCATCTCTACAATAAATCAAAAAAATTAGCCGGGTGTGGTAGCGCGCACCTGTAGTTTCAGCTACTTGGAAGGCTGAGGCGGAAGGATCACCAGAGCCCAGCAGGTCGAGGCTGCGGTGGCCGGGAGCGGCCACTGCACTCCAGTCTGGGCGACAGTGAGAC
>CAUYQG010253508.1:0-15529 GCA_963574415.1 Tarsius wallacei
CTTGATCATCCAACGTGTTACCACAAGAAAATGACTGACAGTGGTGGGAAACTATGGGGGGGGAGGGGGAGGGTGATGGGATTAATGGTAGTAAATATCTGTCTGGGGACGGGGAGATACTTCCTATCAACAAGGGTGCCTGAACGAGGCATATTTGTATACCTAACCCTTAACTGTACCCCACAATATCATAATAAAAAATATTGAATAATTTAAAAAATATATGCTTTTGGATACAGATAAGCACTATGAGGAAAAGTGGGTTATGCCAGCAGCAAGTGTCATCATAGCTGGTCAGGGCAGGGCTCTCCAAGAAGGCGGCACTTTTGAACTAAGGCCTAAATGATGAGGCCTAGGAAACACTGATCCACATAGCTTCTCTACAATTGAAACTTTTTTATTTTATTTTTTGAGTCAGGGTTTTGCTCTGTCATCCAGGCTGGAGGGCAGTGGCACAATCATGGTTCACCACAGCCTCGACCTCCTGGTCTCAGGCGATCCTTCCACCTCCGTCTCCTGAGTAGCTGGGACTACAGGCAAGCCCATCACACCTGGCTAGTTTTTTTTTGTTTTTTTTTTTTCAATAGCGATGAGGTCTTGCTGTGTGCCCAGACTGGTCTTGAACTCCTAGGCTTAAAGAATCTCTGGCCTCGGCTTCCCAAAGTGCTAGGATTATAGGCGTGAGTCAATACACTTGGCCATTTGCAACATTTTTAATTGAGGAAAAAATGTTTATTGAGTAAAATGCACATATCTTACGTTTACAATTTAATGAGTTTTGTTCGATGTATATACCTGTGCAATCACCACCTTCAAGATACAGAACATTTCCCTTACCCCAGAAAGTTTGCTTTTTTCCAGTTTATTGAGGTTTACTTGACAAATAAAAATTGCATCTATTTAAGGTGTAAAATATGATGTTTCGATTACCTCAGAAAGTTCTTGTGTCTGCTTCCCAGTCATCCCCCACCCCATCTCCAAAGGCACCCACTGTTATGATTTCTTTCATCATATAATGTTTTGCCTGTGCTTCAACTTTATAAAGTGGAATCATGCATGTGATTTCTGTGCCTAGCTTATTTTATCAGTACATGTTTGAGACCTACCTATATTATATGTTTGCTCTCTTTGTTTTTTGCTGAGCAATATTCCATTGTATGACTATGCCACAATTTGTTAATCCATCTCCTGTTGGCAGACAAGTAGGCTGTCTTCAGATTTTGGTTATTGTTAATAAAGATGCCATAAATATTCTTCTACGAATATTCTTACATTGTCTGTTATACACTTATGATTTTATTTCTTTTGGGTAACTACCTAGGAGTGGAATTGCTGATTCACAGGGTAAGGACGTGTTTAACTTTTTAAGATACAGGCAAAAAACTTTCCAAAGCTAATGGCACATGATATTTCCACTTGCATTTGTAGTGTTACAATTATAATTCCAGTTGTTCCACATATTTTTCAACATTTGTGTTGCCTGACTTTAATTTTAGCCATCTAGTAATGTGGTATCTCACTGTTCATTCCATTTGCATTTTGTGATGATAGATAATATTGAACATCTTTTCAAGTGCTTAGTAGTCATTCTTATAAGCTTTTTTATGGAATGTCTGTTAAAGTCTTTTGCTTATTTTTATTGCCTAACTTTTATTTTGTTATGGATTGGAAAGATTTTTAAAATATCTGGATATATGTCCTTTATCAGATATATCTCCACATCTACCACTTGTCTTTCTTTTTATTTCTTCTTCTTCTTTTCTTTCTTTCTTTTTTTTTTTTTGTGAAGACAAGGTCTCACTCTGTTGCCTAGGATGCAACAGATTCTGTTGTCTTGAATGCCTGGCTTCAAGCAATCCTCCCACCTCAACCTCCCAAAGTACAAGCCCAGCCAGCCTTTCATTTCCTTTTTTTTTTTTTTTTTGTGTTTGAGTCTCACTGTCTGGCCCAGGCTGGATGCAGTGTCATGCTCACAGCCACCCCAGCATCAACCTGCTGGGCTCCGGCAATCCTTCTGCCTCAGCCTTCCAAGTAGCTGGAACTATGCGCCTGGCTAATTTTTTTATTTATTTATTGTAGAGACGAGGTCTCGCCAAGTTGCCTGGGCTGGTCCCAAACCCGCAGGCTCAGGCAATCCACTCGCCTCGGCCTCCCAAAGTGCTGGGATTACAGGCTGAGCCATCAAGTCCGGCCCATTTAATGATACTTTTGCTAAGCAGAATTTGTAAAAATTTGATGCTCTCCAACACATCGAGTTTCTCTTTTATGTTTGATGCTTTTTATGTTTTCTCTAAGAAATGTTTACCTACCCAAGTTCGAGAAGATTTCCTCCTATTTTTTAAACAAAAAACGTTATAGCTGTAGCATTTACATCTAGTCTCTTATTCATCTGGAATTAATTTTTATGTGTAGTATGAGATGGGATTTGAGATGTATTTTTTAATACATTATCCTGTTGTTTGAACATCATCTGTTGAGAATATTATTCTTTCTTTACTGAACTATCTTGACACCTCTGTATTTATTTGTCTATTTTTAGAGACAGGCTGGAGTGCGGTGACATGATCATAGCTCACTGCAGCCTCAACTCCTGAGCTCCTGCAAGCCACTCACCTCAGCACCCTGATTAGCTGGGACTACAGGTGTGAGCCACCATCTCTGGCCAATTTATTGATTTTTTTTTTTTTTTGTAGAGATGGGTTCTCACTGTGTTGCCCAGGCTAGTCTTAAACTGCTGGCCTCAAGTGATCCTCCCACCTCAGCCTCCCAAAGTGCTGGAATTACAGGTGTGAGCCACTGTGCCCAGCCAATCGGCACCTTTGTAAAACTCAATTAGTCACGTATGCATAGGTCTGTTTCCAAACTCTGTTCTGTTACATTGACCCATGTCTATTACACCAATACCACACAAAGTTAAAGAACACTTTGTAATCAGGTAGTGTGAACCCTTCCAGTCTTTTCTTTTTCTTTTTCAAGATTCTTTAGGATATTCTAGGTCTTTAAATTTTCACATCAATCTTAGAACATTACTTGCTGTATAGTATTAGTCAAAGCAGTCACAAAGCCAGTCCAGATTCTAGGGGAAAAAAAACAAATTTACCTCTTACTGGAGGGATGGTATGAATACAAAAGGAGAAAAGGAATTGATGGAAACTTTTCAAGACATTCAGTCATTAGCCACAATAATTTGCATCACTGTTAAATGCAAAATACACTCACCCCTTCCCAAGATCTCCAAAATCTCATCTCATTGTAGCACCCATTCAAAGTCCTTGGCCTCAGCC
The DNA here is from genome assembly GCA_963574415.1 of Tarsius wallacei. Taxonomy (NCBI): domain Eukaryota; kingdom Metazoa; phylum Chordata; class Mammalia; order Primates; family Tarsiidae; genus Tarsius; species Tarsius wallacei. The sequence goes on from CAUYQG010253508.1 coordinate 3,285, forward strand.
GGGTTCGGTGGCTCAGCCTGCAATCCCAGCACTTTGGGAGGCCGAGGTGAGTGGATTGCCTGAGCCCACGGGTTCGAGACCCGCCTGGGCAACTTGGCGAGACCTTGTCTCTACAATAAATCAAAAATCAGCCGGGCTGGTAGCGCGCACCTGTAGTTCCAGCTACTTGGAAGGCTGAGGCGGAAGGATCGCCGAAGCCCAGCAGGTCGAGGCTGCGGTGGCCGGGAGCGACCACTGCACTCCAGTCTGGGTAACAGAATGAGACTCCAACTCAAAAAAAAAAAAGAAAAAAAAAAAAAACAAAGTCCTTGGTCTCATCACCTGAACCCAGGCAAAGATAGGACTTCACAAATACAGCTCCTTGGATACAGTTCTTCTCTATCAGGGCAACTTGATCCATGTGACAAGTTATCTGCTACTCAAACTCCAAACATACAATATCAGTGCAAGGATAAGATAACCACAACAAATACTAATGTTAAGAAAGAAGGGGGCTGGCATAGTGGCTCAAGCCTGTAATTCCAGCATTTTGGAAGGCCAAGGTGAGGGGATTGCCTGAGCCCACGGGTTCGAAAATAGCCTGGGCAACTTGGCGAAACCTCATCTCTACAACAAATTAAAAAATTAGCCGGGCGTGGTAGTGCACGCCTGTAGTTATGGCTACTTGGAAGGCTGAGATGGAAGGATCGCCTGAGCCCAGCAGGTCGATGCTGGGGTGGCCGTGAGCATGCCACTGCACTCCAGCCTGGGCGATGGAGTGAGACGAGAGACTCCAACTCAAAAAACAAAAACAAAAGAAAGAAGAGAAATGAGAAGCCCTTAGAGGTCATGGTTCACAGACATTAGCCATATGCAATTCACTCTCTGTGCCCTCCTGTCATTTCCCATCACACACTGGCCCCAAATGCTCAGGGTCAACTTAGAGCAGAGCCTTATGGTGGGTGTGCCAAAGTGTGACCCATGACTGGGTCACGGTGTGCTGCTGGCCACCTCTGACTTGGGATGACCTGGTCTGGAGTCTAGAGCTTCTCAAGGGGCATCCCCAGGGGTGTAGGTTCCGATATGGTAAGAACAATGAGAGACAGAGACACCCAGACTCCTTCTTCCATCGTGAAAGGATGTGGGAGACCAGGAGTTGCCCTACCATCTGACTATACCTGTCCTATGTGTATATAGCACATTTCCGTAAACAGGGGCTGCTGCAGCCGCTGGGGTAGGGGGAGCAGGTCTGGGAAGGCTGAGCTGAGGCTGCTGACACAGTATGGCCCAGTCTTTATCTTCACCTTTGTCCTGTATTTCTGCCCATTTGTGGCTACTGTGGCCTTTTCGTGGTGTCCAAGCATTAACAAAGCTTCATCATGGTCATGAAACGTTTGCTATGAAAAGCTTCTGTCGGATTGATACAGAGACCCTCTAATGTCTGTCCATATTGTCACAGCCCCTAGAGAAGGGCATGGCCAGGGTGCAAGCGCTTCTGGACATTCCTGAGCTAGTAAAAGGTGTGCTTCCCCTTATCTCCTATGCATTCCCAGTGAGTAGCTTTAGGGGATTCTTGACCTCCCCATAGTCTACATGCCATCAACTGAAAGATGCAAATCTCCTTTTACTCCCTTTTTCTGAGTGGTTATAAGTTTGAATAATATATTTCCATGTAATCGTAATCCTTGTGAATTATATAACTTTTGTATCAAGGTAATCTTAAGCTTTGTGATTTGCGTAACTTTTGAGTAATGCATGATGTCTTAGGCCCTTTACTCCACGGCAAACTTGATTGCTGCTTCTGCCAGCCCCTACTGATGAAAGCTATGAGATACCTCTGATACCTGGCACCAGGAAGTCTGGACAGAAAAATGTCACTATGGATAAATGCGACTGAAACTCAAGTTCTATACAATGCTCCGCTGGTCACATGGCTAATGTATAGGTACTGACAACTCTGGACTATAAAAGTGAGCTGTAAAAGCCTAGAGGGTTAGCAGAGCCGTTTTAGAAAGGCCTCAAGTCTGGCTCTGCTCCCTGGATTCGAACTCAGAAATAAACTTCTTTCTGCCAGTTCCCTGCCTCTTTGATTTATTGGGATCAAGGGGAGCAGCCGAGCGTTACTTGGACCATAACTGGACTTGAAATCCATTCACATTATCACAGGAATTTCCAATATCACATTTGTCAATAAAAGCAAAGAATGAGCTGTTAGATTCTTTAAATCGAATTTTAATTATAAATCTTAGAATGGCTTAAACATCAAACCATTAGAGTAAGATAGATTTAAGATTTTTAATCCAAGGCTTGTACAAAGCACCAATGGCAACTACCAATATTTTGAAAAGACTGCCATTAAAAAAAATCTTGACCAGGATTCGCTCACAGACATTTTAAGCTTTTAAGTTAGTATTACAAAGTTATATTCTCACTCAGCAATAAAAAGAATGAAGTACTGATACATGTTACAACATGGATGAACCTTGAAAACATTATGCTAACTGAAAGAAGTCAAACACAAAAGACCATAGGATTCTATTTACATGAAATGCCCAGACGAGGCAAATCTAAAGAGACGAAAGTAGATTAGTGGTTGCCTAGGGTTTGTGGGGTGGGGTGAGATGGAGGGAATAGGAGTGATACTAATAGATATATTTTTGGGGGGTGATAAAATGTTTTAATATTGACTGTGGTGATGGATGCACAACTCTGTAAATATACTAAAAACCATTAAATTGTATGCTTTAAATGGGTGAATTGTACGGTATGTGTGTTAATTTCCTCTAGTGGCTGCATCAAATTGCCATAAACCTGATGACTTAAAATAACAAAAATTTATTCTCTCACAGTTCTGGAAGCCAGAAATCCCAAGGCAACATCATTAGTTGAAATTAAGTCATTGGCAGGGCCACGCTTCCTCTGAAGAATCCATTCCTGCCTCTTCCAGCTTCTGGTGTCTGCTGGCAATCCTTGGCTTATGGCTGCAACACCCCAGTCAGCCAGTATATCCAACTCTCTCTCTGCTCCATGTCCACGTAGCTTTCAGTGTGTCAAATCTCCCTCTGCCTCTGTCTTCTGGAAGGATACAAGTGACTGTATTTAGGGTCCAGTCTGATAACCCATAATCCTTCCCATCTCAAGATCCTTAACTTTATAACATCTGTAGAGACCCTGTTTCAATAAAAGGTAACATTTACAAATTCCAAGGATTAGGATCTGATATCTTGGGACTGGGATATTTTTCAGTCTAAGCATAGTTTGTGGATTATATCTCCATAAAGCTGTTTACTCGCCAAGTTGCTCAGGTTGGTCTCGAACCTGTGGGCTGAGGCAATCCTCTTGCCTCAGCCTCCCAAAGTGCTAGGATTACAGGCTGAGCCACCTAGCCAGGCCTAAAGCTATTTTTTTTAATTGGCAGGGTACAACTTGTGAATACATAAAATTCAGTGTACATGTATAAAGTTATATTCATGTTATACATTCAAGAAGGCTTAAAAGACATAGCAATCAATCACAAACTTTGTTTTGATCTCAATTCAAATGGATCTACAATAAAAAGACATATTTGAGACAAATAAAGAAAATAACATTGGATGTTAGATAATACTGAGAAATTATTTTGGATTTATTGAAAATGATCATAGTATTATGATTATTCTTAAGTTCTATCAGTTAGAGATTTATACTGAAGTGTTTTCAGATGAAATAAAGTGATGCCTGGAATGTATATTTTAAAATTCTAGCCAAAAGGAAGGATGGAGTAGATGAAATCTGAAAGGCAGATGTTGATAACTGTTTAATCTAGGTCCTAGGTATGTGAGAGAGGTAATTTGGTTATTATACCATTCTCTTTACTCATGTATGTTTGAAATGTGTCCATAATACACGTTACATTCATGGAAACAGCTCAATTTTCTCATTTAAAATTCTGAACAGATTTTATTTGGAAGTTTTAAACACATACAAAGGCAACTATGTATAATGTTTTCTACATATTTTCCTATAATTCTATAACATTAAAATCCTGGATTTAAATTTTTTTATAACCCCCACAGAGACACTCTCAAACTCCCTCCAGTTTTACCCCCAAATGCTCTTCAAATAATGTCATTTTCTGTATGACATTATTCAGGAAGCCTTGCATTAGAGAAATTAGTTTGTTTGCCAAAGGCGGGTAAATACAGACTTTCAAAATCCTCCATCTCCAGAAATGCTCAGGGCTCGCTCTCTCTTTCTCTCTCTCTCTCTCTCTCTCTCTCTCTCTCTCTCTCTCTCTCTCTCTCTCTCTCTCTCTCGCTCTCTCTTTCCCTCTCTCCTCAGCATCTTTTAAAACACTCTCAGAAGATGAAATGCTGGAGACTGAAGCAGCCCTGCAGCTGCAGCAGGCTTTCAAACGCCCCACTATTTTGAGAGAAGACCCATACACATGCTCTTTGTGCTGTTTTTTTTTTTGTTTGTTTCCCGAAGGAAAAGCTAAATCCACCCCAGTGTTTTCACAAACGTAAAATGAAAGGCTCGAGGGCTGTCATGGAGCAGGGTGGAAGAAGACATTTGGCAGAGCCGGCCTCTTGGGGGGTCTAGTCCCCCCACACCCCCTATCGCCAGCTATCAGCACCCTGCTCAAAGGAAGCAAAACGCTCTGGTCCAGGGGGAGCCCTGCCCAGGGCGCGAGGGGTGGAGCAGGGGCGCAGTGGAGGGGAGGAGTGTGGCTTTTTGGAGGCAACAAAACCAACTGGGGGAGGGTAGCTACAGCCGGCTGGGGTCACTTCCTCTCCAGCCTCTCCCCTGCCCAGACCACCGGCTCACTTTCATGGCCCGTCACTCTTCCCTAGTGTTTGAGTATTTGCTCATCTCTGAATTTGTCTGGTTGGCCGCCCCGTTGTTTGTTTATTTCACTCTGTAATACACAAGTAAAAAAAAATTCAGAGAACAAAAAGGTATTGGTGAAAAGATGGTCTCTCTAGGTCCCAAGCCTAACTCTCCCATAGAGGCAACCAGTGCTACTACGTCCTTTTGCATCCTTCCAGAGACTTCTATGCCCACACATGTGTGCATACATGTGTATTCGAGTAATCACATACATTCTGCCCCCTTTTTCCAAATGTCATACACACTGTCCTCATCCTCTTGTGCTTCTTACCTTGTTTTTTTACCCCAACTTTATTTTGGAGATTGTCCTATCAATATAGAGAGAGATGCCTTGCACTCTTTTGTTTATTCAGTGTTGTTGTGTCTTCTTTCGAGGCTCTGTATTCTTCAGTATGGATGTACGATGATTTATCTGAGCAATTCCATATTCCTGTGTATCTGGGTTGTTTCCAGGGTTGTGCTATTCCAAGCAAAGCCGCAATGGATTTTGCACGCCCTCCAAGCTTTTATGCAAGGCTACTCTGGTTTAAAAGAAAGACATACACACCATGTTGACACAAAAAGAGAAGGCGGTAACAAAAATGCCCATTCCAAAACGGTTAGAATCTGACATTGTTTTAACAGAAGTAGCTGCTCCCCTGACAAAAATCAAAACACAGGAAGGATTCTGGCTGCAGAGCTGGCTCTCTTCTCATAATTCCTACTCCCATCCCAACAGATGGCTCTTTGACAAACCACTGAGGCTCCAGGGTATAAGGATTTCTATCAAGGATATGTGTTCCCTTCACCTCCAACCCTGAGCCGGTCCCTAGAAAACCCAGCTCCATTGTTGTTGCAACATTTCAACCCTCAACAAACACCAAGGCTTTGCCTCCATTCCAGGACGGCACTTCTTCCAGCAAACTGCCCCAACATATCTCACACCTGCCTGGCAATGGATGCACGAGAAATTGCAAGCAAAGACCTTTTGACAGTAGAAACCAAGCTGCCAGGAGACAGAAGAACAGGAAAGAGACGACTCTCAAAGGAAGCAGAAGCTCTGGGCCGTGCATGTCCTTTGTCCAAATAACCTTTTGCCAATATTTGACCAAGCCAAAAGGGGTCAGAAGTTTCTCTCAGCAACAACCCAAATAAACTTCTCTAACAATCATATTCCTCCAGCAGCAAGTAGGAATATCTCATGGTTTTAAAAAAATGTTTAATTCATTTAGACAGATTTGGGAGAAAGCAGGCTTAAACTAATAAAAAGTCAAGATGATAGACTACTTAAGGAATGTAACATGCAATCCTGTGTGCACTGAACTAGGGCAAGTGTGCCATCCGCAGAGCTGACCTGAAGAAATTATGCTTCATGTGAAAACCAACATGTCTAAGGTCTTTAAATAGTTTATCCTATCAAACGGATTGCAAATCCCCATAGGAAGCCCTTTTTGTCCATTCGAACCACACAACATATTTCCTGCCTAATTTTATATTAATTAACTTGTGTTTCAAATATGAAAATGCATGCAGTTTTATTTTAATAGTTCAAGATAGCAGAAACCTTCAAGCTCCCTAGAAACAGTGTTTTACTTTTGGGGGGGATGTTTTTGTTGAAAAATAAGTACAGTCATGCGTTGTTTAACGATGGGACTAGGTGCTGAGAAATGCGTTATTAAGCAATTTCGTTGTCATGGGAACATCCCAAAGTGGACTTATACAGACCTAGATAAGGTAGCCTACCATGCACCTAGGCTCTTTGGTATAGCCTATTGGTTCTAGGCTACAAACCTGTATAGCGTGTTACTGTACTGAGTACTGCAGACGATTGTAACACAGTGGTATTTGTGTATCTAAATATATCTAAACATAGAAAAAGGAAACATAGAAACAATTTAAAAAAACAGTATTCTAATCTTATGAGCCCACTGTCATATATGTAGTCTGTCATTGACCAAAATGTCCTTTACACAGTACATGACTGTATTGGGATCATATGACTTATAGAGAGAGTGACCAAGGCACAAAGATTGACCTAAGTGCTTTCTTAAAGGCTACTCAGGACAAGGGCTTTGTTTTCAGACAGTGATATCTGACTGGATGTACTTTTCCCAGATTGTTCAAGGTTTAATTCATAATAAGATGGTACACACTGGGCTTTCCAGAGTTTAGGGACATGGAATGATGTCATCTCCTCAACACACGGTAGTACTATCCTTCTGCAGGAGTTCACACCAGCTTGCAGGGGGCAGCAGAGGTAAGGAGCTCAGGAACCTCTGAGGCCCTGAGACCCACAGTTCTCAGAAGCCTTCTGAAATAGCAGAGCAAGTCTGGACCTGCCAAAGTAAGATTCAGAAATATAGCACCCCAGAACTGGCAAGAAACTTGTCACTAACCCACCAGCTCCCCCCAACCCATCCCCTGAAGCCCGGTGTTTTTTTTAGAGACAGGGTCTCACTGTGCTGCCCAGGCTGACATGCAGTGGCTATCCTCAGGCTTGGCCATAGCACACTGCAGCCGCAAACTCCTGGCCTCAAGGGATTCTCCTGCCTCAGCCTCCCAAGTAGATGGGACTACAGGCATGCGCCACCGCACCCAACTGAACTCAGGTATCTTGACCACCAGATTGGCAGTCTGTCTCTTACAGCAGTGGTCTCCAATTTTAATGTGTATACAAATCACCTGGGAAGCTTGCTCAAGGTAATTCTGATTAAAATCTGGGGTAAGGTATGAATTTTGCATTTCTAATCAGCTTTCCTGTGATGGCAATGTGGCTAGACTAATTCTCTGAGATGCACGTAATTACATCTCCGTTCTCAACGTCTCTCAATGACAGAAAAATCCAGGAAAAAAGTCCTTCCTGCACTGCCTGGGATCTGATGAAAAGGTCCCTTGCTTAATTTCCTCTTCATCAGACTTACCTCAAACAATTAAGGCCCAGTTTTCAGCCTTCTCCTCCCCTGGAGACTTCCCTGAAGCACTGCCCGGTCACTTAGTGGGAAGGGAAAAGGAAACATTAAGGCCAGTGCTCCCATCTTTTCTATCAGGTGGGTTTCAGCTAAAGCAGCTGTTCTCAAAGTGCGGTTCCCCAGAACAACAGCATCAGCATTACCTGAAATCTTATTACAAATGGAATTTTAAAAACTTCAGGAGCAGGACCCCGCAAGGTGGGTTTTCACAAACCCTCCAAGGCCCAAGTTCAGGATATAGACTCAAGTTCAGGAATTCCTGAGGTTGGATGCCTAGCCAACAGAAACCAATCATTGCTCACAATCTGTATCGAGGAATGGCATTTTGTTCAAAAAGTGCCCCCAAAACAATCATTTCCCGGCTGTAAGACATGGACCACTTGGAGCAAGAAATCATATATAATCATAGCTCGAACTAATGAATCTTCAGGGTTAAGGGGCCCATACATGGCATCTCTCTTCATGGAACTCAAAGAGAAGATTTCCTCAAGCAAGAGTCCCCTCAAATTTCCTGCCCTTTGTGACCACATGTGTGGTCACGGCCCTCTCTGCCTCACACTCCTGAGTGGAATGATCTGTATACCTGACCCTTTCGACCGGATCAGAAGACGGCTTCTTGCCATGTTCATCGTGTGTGTGTGCACGCCTGTGGGCTCGCACTCATGTAAACTCCTCAACTACATGTTCTGGAACAGAGACCGCTTCCATCCCGCCAAATGCTGGGACAGTAGCAGGTGAGGCTGAGGAAACAGACCTGTGTCCCATTGTGCTAATATGATGGAAATGCTGGCGATGTGAAAAGATAATCCACACTTGCTACCTTTCTAGGCCCATCCCACATTTTTTATGAGAAACAATCAGAAAACCTCATTAAAATGTTTGCTGTAATTTTTAAGCTTAATAAAATCAGCCCTAATAGGAGAACATTTGCTTCTTTGTCTTGCAGATAAAGTCGTGATTCATCTGTATGCAATTTTGCCTTGTTTGTTACACTGTTGCCATGACAACATTTTTCCTTTCAAGTACGAAGTACACTGTAGACGAGCACATGCAAACAGCACGCTCCTATAGGTAAATACTTCATTACTGTCTACACAAACATTTCATTCACTGCTCTCACTCTCTCCTATCTCGATAAACCCAGCTCCATTAAAATCCAATTTTTGAATTCTTTCCTCCCAAGGACATAGGAAAGCCTTGCTCCACCAGAAAAGATTCAAATCAAAGAGGATTTGGGTTTGAATATTTTAAAACATTTTTCTTTTTCCACGATTCTTCTGGAAGGGCTATTGACATAATAGAAGTTTTTAGAAAGTCGAACCAAGAAGTTAATATCCAAAGCCCTCACCAACCCAAATAGCAGAAATCCCTGCCTACCCTCTCCATGCAAGTAGCACAACTCCTGAACACCAGCACTGGACTTGGAGAGTTGATGTCACGGCAGTTTATATCTTTGTTGAGCATTTATGTGCTCGTCTGATAGCTTCACTAAGTCCCAAGTGGGCAGGATGTCTGTATCCTCTCTTAAGATGTGCTGAGATAGATGTCTGTAACTCATCCTCACCTGTCCTGTATCAACCAGCACAGTGGTTCCTGAATACCCAACCGTGGACAGATGCATTGGAATCATCCTGGAGTTTTCAAAAATACGGATTCCTGGGTGCTGTGCCTGAGAATTATGATTCTGAGTAGGTCTATAAAATGGCCATAAAAATGGTCTTAACTCAGAGGACCATTGTGAGAATTACAGGAGTTAAAAATGCACATAAAGTCTGTAGTCTACGGCCTGGCATTATAGGAATTGATAACTGACAGCTACATATATTGACAATAAAACATTAATGTAATATTATGGAGGACTAGATAGACAGGGTCATAATGAAGTATGATGAATGGCCCCTGTTTGACTGTAAAGAACTCTCCAGAATGCATACCCCAAACCAGGACACTTCTGAGAGTGAAAGGGAATGCTGTTAATAATTATACCAGGATAACAGGCATAAAGCAGAAGGTCCCTAGCAAATGGGATGTATGATGTTCCCACCACTAATCCTTCATTACACTTAATATTACACACCTGGTTAGGTTTCCAGTGACGAGGCTAGCTGCTTGTTTAGGCTAACACCTGATCTTATTAGGTTAACACCCTTTGCATATGTTAATGCAAACATGATTTTCTGCCATGAGCTTTTATACGCTGCAAAATGCATACACAGTCACCAACACAAGATGTTCAGACCAAACTGAGTTTATGGCTTACTGAGGTAAGGGGGAATGCCAGCTCTACCTTACTTTATGTCAAGTTAGGAGACGGCATTACTGAAGATTGGAATTACTGAAATTTAAAATTTGGCCTGGGGTGGGTCTTTCAACTGGGGATGTGAAGACGGCATGACTAAGATTGGGTAAGCATCATGACACAACAGTCCAGGGTTGGTGGAAACAGCAAGGTGAGGCATTTTGAAGCAAGAAATTCCAGAATCTTAGGGTGCTTTCCATGGAAGAATTGGTGAGTCTTTCAGGAAGTTCCTGTGATAAGCAATGAACTCTGCCTGGGAGTCTCTTGGAATTGTAAAAATCATGCTAATGACACCAAGTATAAAAGGGAAGTTGATAAGATAGAAAGAGAGGCGCCTGATTTTTTTAAAGCTGTGAAATCTGTATTTTATAAACTGTGATTAAACAAGTTAAATTACTATTTAAAAAATCATGCTGATGTTAGTAAAGTCATGCTCAGGTAGACAGTAAGTTGTTGGGGAATCATTTCAGTGCACACACTGTGTGTGGAGGGGGGAGGTAAATGGTTTTGGTTCTCAGCCTTTCTAGACAAATTTGGCAACTTATATAATGATTCTTAAAAACATCCCCACCTTTTTACATTGTAATTCTATTCCCAAGAATCTCAGTAAATAATCTGAAACATGTACAAAAATTTATGTGATGCTCATTATGTAAAACTGGCCTCAAACTGGAAATAAGCCATATTTCCAATAATGGGTAAATAAATTGTGGCGTATCCATGTGGTATAATTTCATGAAGCTATTAAAAGTTTATGAAAAAATATATTAGGAATGGAATGTGCCTATACTGTGTTTGCTAAGGGAAAAAGCAGATTAGAGACTCAAGCAAACAAAGAAAAGAATTGCTGGAAGAAAATATACCAAGCTTATCAAATATAGTACACCAAAATGATACTTCTGAGTAGTTTATTGACAGTTTTAGTGTTCTTCCTTATACTTTACAGTGTTTTATGTATATTTTAATAGAGACTGTATTACTTTTACAATTAGAATTTTTTGTATAAGCAATAATATTATGATAGGAAATACAGAAAATATTTTTCTCTGCTTTGTCAAAGATCAGTTTGCTGTAGGTATTTGGGTTTATTTTTGGAGTCTCTGTTCTGTTCCATTGGTCCATGTGTCTGCTCTTGTACCAGTGCCATGCTGTTTTGGTTATTACAGCCTCGCAGTATAATTTGAAGTCTGCCTCCAGCTTTGTTCTGCGTGCTTAGAATTGCTTTGGCTATTATGGCTTTTTGGGATCCACCTGAATTTTAAGATTATTTTTTTCTAACTCTTTGAAAAGTGACACTGGTACTTTGTCAAGGATTGCATTGAATATCTATAGATTACTTTGGGTAATATGGTCATTTTAATAATGTTGATTCTTCCAATCCATGAGTAGGAGTCGTTTCTCCATTTGTTTGTGTCCTCTGCAATTTCTTTCATCAGAGTTTTATAGTTCTCCTTGTAGAGATATTTCACCTCCTTGGTTAAGTATATTCCTAGGTATTTCAACTTTTTGGCTGCTTTTGTAAACGGGATTGATACAAACAAGCACAAAAGCAAAAAAATGTAAATGAAAATTAATTGTAATCTTACCTCTGAGCGGTGGTTATATCTAACCTTGTGATGTATAGTCTTTCAGATTTGTTTCTATGTGTTTGAGAAAGTGGCACTTTGCTATTAGGAGTTAGTGTGGAGAAGAAAACAGCACTTTGCCCCCTGGGATAAACAAATAATCAGAATCACTCTATCTAGCAACAGTCTCCAAAATAGATGAAGCCTTTATTCCTTTCCTGTGTTCTGATTTCTTACAGTACTAACTTTATTCCTGCCTTTTGGGATACTGACATCTACAAATATACGATGCTCCTAGGAGATGTGATAAATGTGTGAGAAGATTTTTTTCTCACCATGACTAGACTCTCTACAACCTTGGTAACCTTGTGGGGGATTTTCTTTAAATATCTAGCCTATTTTCTATTCAATAGGCCAATTTGTCTAAAGTCTAAACTCCTTTGCAAAAATTTTACAAATAAAAGTTACCTTTCTTTTTTTTTTCTTTTTTTCTTTTTCATGTATACCTAATGCATGTAATTATTTAGAAAAAAGTTTCGAGACCCGCCTGGACAACTTGGTGAGACCTCATCTCTACAACAAATC
>CAUYQG010253524.1:0-11989 GCA_963574415.1 Tarsius wallacei
TTTTTATTTTTTTTAATTTTTATTTTTTGAGTTGGAGTCTCACTCTGTCACCCAGACTGGAGTGCAGTGGCACACTCCCGGCCACTGCAGCCTCGACCTGCTGGGCTCCGGCGATCCTTCCGCCTCAGCCTTCCAAGTAGCTGGAACTACAGGTGTGTGCTACCATGCCCGGCTAAATTTTTGATTTATTGTAGAGATGAGGTCTCGCCAAGCTGCCCAGGAGGGTCTCGAACCCGTGGGCTCAGTCAATCCACTCACCTCGGCCTCCCAAAGTGCTGGGATTATAGGCTGAGCCACCGAGCCTGGCCTGTTTTTGATTACTATAGCTATCTAACAAGTCTTTACATTGGGTAAACTGGTAACTCCCATGTTTTTATTCTTTTTCAAAATTGTTTTAGTTATTCTAGTTACTTTCTCTTTACATATAAGCATTTTTTTTTTTAGTTGGAGTCTCACTCTTTGTTGCCCAGGCTGGAGTGCAGTGGCACACTCATGTCCACCGCAGCCTCAGCCTGCTGGGCTTAGGTGATCATTTCCACCTCAGCCTTCCAAGTAGCTGGAACTACAGATGCACCCCACCACGCCTGGCTAGTTGTGTGTGTGTGTGTGTGTGTGTGTGTGTGTGTGTGTGTGTGATTTTATTGTAGAGATGAGGACCCACCAAGTTGTCCAGGCTGGTCTTGAACCCCTGGGCTCAGATAATCCTCTCACCTGGGCCTCCCAAAGTGTTGGGATTACAGGCTGAGCCACCATGCCCCGCCTCCATATAAACTTTAAAATCTTGTCTATAGTCGGGCTCGGTGGCTCAGCCTGTAATCCCAGCACTTTGGGAGGCCGAGGCAAGTGGATTGCCAGAGCCCGCAGGTTCGAGACCCACCTAGGCAACTTGGTGACACCTTGTCTCTACAATAAATAAAAAATTAACCAGGTGTGGTAGCGCACACCTGTAGTTCCAGCTACTTGGAAGACTGAGGCAGAAGGATATCTGGAACCCAGCAAGTCGAGGCTGCAGTGGCCAGGAGTGTGCTACTGCACTCCAGTCTGGGCGGCAGAGTGAGACTCCAACTCAAAAATAAATAAATAAATAAAAATAAAAAATAAAATCTTGTCCATAGCTACTAAGACTCTTGTTGGAATTTTCATAGGAATTGCAGTAAGCCAGTATATCAATTTGGGGATAGTTTGCATCTTTGTTTCGTTGAGTCTTCCAGTCTGTGAACACTGTGTGTCTCTCCGTTTATTTAGAGCTTTGATTTATTTCATCAGTGTCGTGTTTTTTAGCGGGTACATCTTATGCATATCTTGCTCATTTTATATTTATGTATTATTTTTTAGGGATTGTAAATGGTATTGTATTTTTTTTTTTTTTTTTTGAGTTGGAGTCTCACTCTGTCGCCCAGACTGGAGTGCAGTGGCCGCTCCTAGCCACCGCAGCCTTGACCTGCTGGGCTCCGGCGATCCTTCTGCCTCAGCCTTCCAAGTAGCTGGAACTACAGGCGCGTGCTACCATGCCCGGCTAATTTTTTGATTTATTGTAGAGATGAGGTCTCGCTTGCCCAGGTGGGTCTCGAACCCGTGCGCTCAGGCAATCCACTCACCTCAGCCTCCCAAAGGCGTGGGATTACAGGCTGAGCCACCGAGCCCGGCTATTGGTATTGCATTTTAAATTTTTGTTTCCATGTGTTCATTTCTTGCAATAGAAATGCAGTTGGGGCAGCCCTTTTGGGTCCCCTCCCACTGTGGTAGCTTTTCTGTCCTCTCAATAAATCCTGCTTTCAAAAAAAAAAAAGAAATGCAATTGATTTTTGTATGTTCATCTTGTATCCTGCAACCTTGATGGATTCATTTATTAGTTCTAAGAGGTTGTGTGTGTGTGTGTGTGTGTGTGTGTGTGTGTGTGTTTAAAAGATGGGTTCTCACTCTCTCACCCAGGCTGGAGTACAGTGGCATGGTCATAGTTCACTCCAGCCTTAAATTCCTAGGCTCAAGTGATCCTCCTGCCTCAGCTTCCCAAGTAGCTGGGACTACAGGCTTGTGCTACCACACTCACTTCTAAAGTTTTTTTAAAAAATCAGTTATTGGGAGTTTCTATGTAGACCATTGTATTATTGGCAGATATGAACAGTTATATTTCTTTCTTTATGTCCTATATGTGTTTTATTTCCTTTTCCTGACTTATTCTACTGGCTAGAACTTTCAACATTGTGTTATGTAAGAGTGGTAAAAGCAGACATCCTTGCCTTGTCTCTAATCTTAGGGGGAAAGCATTTAGTCTTTCATAATCAAGTATAATGTTAGCTGTGAATTCTTTGTATATTTTTTAAAAGTCGAGTTAAAGAAGTTTCTCTCAAATCCTATTTTTCTGGGAGTTATTCTTGAAGTCATGAATGGGTATTTAATCTGGTCAAATGCTTTTTCGTATTGATTGCTATGATCATGTGTTTTTTTTTCTTTAGTTAATATGGTGGGTTACACTAATTGATTTTAGCATACTGAATCAGCCTTGCCTCCCTGGAATAAATCCCATTTGGTCATGATGTATAATTTTTTTATATACTGCTGAGTTCTATTTGTTAATTTTTTTTTTTTGAGAGTCTGTCACCCAGACTGGAGTGCAGTGGCATGCTCCCGACCACAGCAGCCTTGACCTGCTGGGCTTTAGCGATCCTTCCACCTCAGCCTTCTAAGTAGCCGGAACTACAGGCATGCACTACCACACCCGGCTAATTTTTTTAAATTTATTTTTTATTGTAGAGACAAGGTCTCGCCAAGTTGCCCGGGTGGGTCTCGAACCCATGGGCTCAGACAATCCACTCGTCTCAGCCTCCCAAAGTGCTGGGATTACAGGCTGAGCCACAGAGCCCGGCCTATTTGTTAATATTTTGTTAGGGGTTGTTTTTTAAATTAATTTTACCATTTTAACATGTTTTTTAAGAGACAGGATCTTGCTATGTTATCCAGACTGGTCTTGAACTCCCGGGCTCAAGTGATCCTCCTGCCTCAACCTCCCCAGTAGCAGGCATGAGCCACCACAGGTGGCCTGCTAAGGATCTTCGTGCCTGTATTCATGGCAGATATTATTGGTCTGTATTTTTTCATTTGTTTCATCTTTTTAAAACGTGTTTTACTATCTGTATCTGGTTGTAGTGTCAGGATAACACTAGCTTCATAAAATGAACTGAGAAGCGTTACCTCCCTACTATAAAAGAGTTTTTTAGAATTGGCATTAATTCTTTAACAGTTTGGTAGAATTCCTAAATAAAACCATCTGACCTGAAGATTTCCTTTTCTGAGGGTTTTAACATTATAAATTCAATTTTCTAAATAATTATAAAATGGTTCATATTATCTGTTATATATTGGGGAATGTGGTAGTTTGTATTTTTTGAGAAATTGGTCTGTTTTACCTAAGTTTTATAACTTTTGTGTGTAGAGTTTTTCATAGTATGTCATTATTCTTTTTTGTTGCTGTTGTCTGCAGGGTCTGTAATAACATCCCCTTTTCATTTCTGATATCAGTCATTGTATCATCTCCCTTTTTTTCTTTTTCAGTTCTGCTAGAGATTTTTCAATTGTATTGATCTTTTGGAAAAAAAAAAAAAAGCAGCTGGCTGGGCACAGTGGCTCAAGTCTGTAATCCCAGCACTTTGGGAGGCCAAGGTGAGGGGATTGCCTGAGCCCACAGGTTCAAGAACAGCCAGACAACTTGGCAAGACCTCATATCTACAATAAATCAGAAAATTAGCTGGGTGTGGCATCACACGCCTGTAGTTCCAGCAACTTGGAAGGCTGTGATGCAAGGATCACCGGAGTCCAGCAGATCGATTCTGGGGTGGCTGTGAGCGTGACACTGCACACCAGCCTGGGCAATGGAGTGAGACTCCAGCTCAAAAAAAAACTTATTTCATTGATTTTTTTTTCCTTTATTGTGTTTGTCCTCTATTTTATTGCTTTTTGCTCTTTATTTTGTCCTTTCTTCTGCTTGCTTTCAGGGTTTTTTTTCCCCCTCTCTTATTTTTCTAGTTTCTTGAGGTAGGTGGGATTATTGATTTAAGACTTTTCCTTTTTTTTTAGTCGGAGTTTAACTCTGTCACCTGGCTGGAGTGTAGTGGCACACTCATGGCCACCGTAGCCTCAACCTGCTGGACTCAGGTGATCCTTCCAACTCAGCCTTCCAAGTAGTTGGAACCACAGGTGCACGCCACCATACCCAGCTAATTTTTTGATTTATTGTAGAGATGAGATCTCGCCAAGTGGCCTAGGCTGGTCTCGAGCCCCTGAGCTCAGGCAATCCTCTCTCGCCTCTGCCTCTCAAAGTGCTGGGATTATGTAAGCCGCTGTGCCTGACCACTTTTCCTATTTTCAGTTGTACAGATTTAGTGCTATAAATTTTCCTCTTAGCAGTGTTTTAGCCATATCCTTCAGATTTTGATATGGAGTATTTTCGTTTTCATTCAGTTCAACATATTTTTAAAATTTCCCTTGAAACTTTCTCTTTGAATCATAAACTATTTAGAAAAACAGGATTCAGTATAGTGGGATTTAAAATTAATATAAAACATTCATTTAAAATAGCTTAATGCAAGAGTAAATGCATAGTAATAAACATAACAAAAATGTGCAGAACCTATATGAGAAAACCTTAAAATGCAATTGAAGGATTCCAAAAACAACTTAAACAAATTGAAATGCATGCCTCATTATTAAATAGGGAGATTCAACATCATAAATATATCCCATTCTAAGTTAATTTATAATTTTAATATGATTCCTGTTAAAAATATCATTTGATTTTATTTTTTAAAACTATAAAATCTGATTCTGGAGTTCATGTGGAAAAACAAAACTAAAAAAAGTAAACAGGAAAATTCTTAAGAAGAATAAAAAATTGATTATAAAATACAGTAATTAAAATGATGTAGTACCAGCACATGAAGGGTTAAACAGATGAGTGGAAGGAGAAAGTCCGAAAATAGACCCAAACACATAAGAGAATTCAGTATTGCATATGATAAAGGTAAATTCTTCAATACATGGTATGGGGATCAATCTTCATCCTCTATATTGTTAGATCCCTTTCTCACATAATTTCAAAATAAGTTTCAGTGGGTAAATCATTGAAACATAAAGAGGCCAGGTTCGGTGGCTCAGCCTATAATCCCAGCAATTTGGGAGGCTGAGGCGAGTGGATTGCCTGAGCCCGTGGGTTCAAGACCCACCCGGACAACTTGGCAAGACCTCATCTTTTCAATAAATCAAAAAAATTTAGCCGGGCATGATAGCGCACACCTGTAGTTCTGGCTACTTGGAAGGCTGAGGCGGAAGGATCGCCGGAGCCCAGCAGGTCGAGGCTGCAGTGGCCATGAGTGTGCCACTACACTCCAACCTGGGTGACAGAGTGAGACTCCAACTCAAAAAAGAAAGAAAAGAAAAGAAACATAAAGAAATCAAACCATAGAAATGCTAGCTAAAGCATGGAAACATATAAAAATAATCTTGAAAGAAGAATGCCTTAGTATGTCACAAAACACAATAAAAAAGAAAAAATCCATTCAACTATGAAGGAAGAGGTTTTTTTGTTTTCACTTTTCTTTTCTTTTCTTTTCTTTTTTTGAGATGGGGTTCTTACTATGTTGCCCAGGCTGAAGTACAATGACACGATCACAGCTCACTGCAGCCTTGAACTCCTGGGCTCATGTTACCTTCCCACCTCAGCCTCCTGAGTAATTGGGACTTCAGGTACATGCCACCACCTGGCTAATTTTCTTAAAAGTTTTTTGTAGTGACAGTCGTCTCACTACATTGCACAGGCTGGTTTTGAACTCCTGGCCTCATGTGATCTTCTTAAGTGATGCCTCCGCCTCTGAAAAAATTTTTGCATAGCAAAAACACCATAAATAAAGGATAGAAATAATGATATGGATGATATACTGCTCCTCTTATAAACAAAGAGATAACTTCTCTAACAAGTAAAGAGTTCCTTCAAACTGATAAGAATAAACCAACTACCCAGTAGAGAAATGGGCAAAAGACTAGGAATAATTCAAAGGAAACAAAATTGCTTAACCTCACTTGTAGTAAGGGAACCACAAAAGAGACACCAGTTTCTGTGCATCAGACTGTCAAGATGATAAATACTAATAACACAATATGTGGAAAAGGAATGGGAAACAGGAACTCTCATACATTGGGGGTGGAAGTATAAATAATCACTATGGGCCGGGCTCGGTAGCTCAGCCTATAATCCCAGCGCTTTGGGAGGCTGAGGCCTGACCCTGCGGGTTCGAGACCTGCCCGGGCAACTTGGTGAGACCTCATTTCTACAATAAATCAAAAATTAGCCAGGCGTGGTAGCGCGTGCCTGTAGTTCCAGCTACTTGGAAGGCTGAAGCGGAAAGATCACCAGAGCCCAGCGGGTCGAGGCTGCGGTGGCCAGGAGCGGCCATTGCACTCCAGTCTGGGCGACGGTGTGAGACTCCAACTCAAAAAAAAAAAAAAAACAAGTGATCAGAATAAAGTATGCATGTATGTATGCATACATGTTGAGAAGATAGAAAATGACAAAGCAAATAAAGTCAAATGTGCCCATTTGGAGAATCTGGAGCAAGGATGTACAAAATATTTTTTTTTTTTTTTGGTAGAGACAAGGTCTCGCCAAGGTGCCTGGGCTGGTCTCAAACCCACGGGCTCAGGCTATCCACTCGCCTCAGCCTCCCAAAGTGCGGGGATGACAGGCTGAGCCACCGAGCCTGGCCCTTACAAAAGTTTTTTTGTAACATTCTTGTACCATTTTCCCCCCAAATCTGAAGTTATTTAAAAATTAGAATCCACCCCCAAATTAAGAAACACTCCACCCCTGCCCCCATGCCTATTTGGGAGGAGTGGGGACAGGGCGTGATGAGGGGAGAGAGAAAAATCTGATGGAGAACTGGCAAACCCACCCAGATGGCGGTGCCTGTCTGCAAACACTCGTTTCTGACTGGCTGGGGACCGGTGCTGACAGCGAGAAGCATCATTTCTGGCCCGTTTCCAGTGTGTGTGGGGGGTGGGGGGACAACAAGGGGGAACAGAGAAAGCTGTGTAAGGCTGAGGGGCTGGCCCCTGGGTGCAGGCGCCAGGAGGTGGGAAGTTGGGGCGTGGGCAGGAGGTGGGTCCCGGCAAGCTCTGCAGAGTCAGTGGGGCTGGCCTGGCTGAGTCCTGGGACCCAGAGTCCCCTCAAGGGCTCTCTCCCACCCCAGGGGGAGTGGAAAGAGAAGAGAAGAGACTGGGAAGAAGACAAGGGGAGAAGCTAGCACTGCAGCCCGTTTCGAGGAACCTAGTGTCTGCTAAGCGCTGTTCTGGTGACTTACACACAGACCTCACTTACCCTCACAAAACTTTTCCCAGATAACTGCTGTTGTTGTTCCCATTTTAGAGATGAAGACACAGCGGTTTAAGAGGTAAGGGCAGACATTCTGTCCGGGGCAGTGTCGTGGGAGAGGCATGCTAACTCTCCTGCTGAAAGCAACTAAAAAATTTGGTGAAAATGATAATTACAAAAAATTAATTGCTGGGCACAGTGGCTCAAGCCTGTCATCCCAGCACTTTGGGAGGCCGAGGTGAGAGGATTGCCTGAGCCCGCAGGTTCGAGACCAGCCTGGGCAACATGGTGACACCTCGTCTCTACAATAAAGCCAAAAATTAGCCAGGCACGGCGGCACGGTGGCGCGCGCCTGTAGTTCCGGCTACTTGGAAGGCTGAGGCGGAAGGATTGCCTAAGCCCAGCAGGTCAAGGCTGCGGTGGCTGTGAGCGTGCCACTGCCCTCCAGTGAGATCCCAACTCAAAAAAAAAAAAATTAATCAGTGATCTGGCAAGAACGTATAGAACACTCAGAAGCCAAAAACCAAGTGAAAGCAGGAACCAGAGAGCAGGCAGCGGCCTTGGCCTGGTGGGAACTTGCCAAGCCATTTGAACCTGAACTTGTCTCCTCCTGTGGGACACAGGAGCCAACTCCCAGAGCCCACCCAAGGTGGGGGACCCCGCCCCACTGCCAACCTGATGGCCTCCACCATCAGGTTAGGGCTAAGCTAGGAGTGAATCCCCCCCACTTTGTAGATTAAAATCTACAAACAAACCTCAGCACCGAGGAGGGGTAAAAGCATTTTCCCCACAAAGTCACAATCCTAATGGGCTGACAGGAGTTTGGAAGCCTGAATTCACATTCTCTGCCAAAATTAAACCATTTCCCATCAAAGCTTTAGATCCGGGTGTCCCTCTGGAGATGTCGGTAGGAACGTAGACGCTGAAAGCAGCCAATTCCCTCTTCTTTTCCTGGAGATTCAAAAAAGGAAACCGGTAAGCAGAAAAACTTTGCAGACTCCATCATGCAAACCACAAACTCAAGAGCACGTCAAGACTGGCAAAGACAAAGATTCCATGCAAAAGCCACGGAGGTGAAGTGCACGGAAATTGCCTTGGTGGGGTGGAGTGGGGTGGGGTGGGCCTAGGCGCCTGTGGTTTGGCAAATCCTTCCAGGTCAAAGGCCGCTTCCTGCCCCACCCACTCTCTGATTTTTGCTTTTATTTAGGATTTGACTTCTGAGCTGTTCATACTTTCTGGCCTGCTCATTGATGAAGTTTTTACATTCTTATTTTAATCAACTTTTTTAGTTCCTTTCTGTATGAGGGTCAGTTAGCATGTCTCTTCCACTGGTATTGACTAGCAAGCCAGCCCAGAAATGGTCTATTTCCAAAAAACTCCAGCAAAAATACCTAAGGTTGGGGACTCACGCCAAAGTAGAGTTTCTCAGACTTGGCACGACTGACATCCTAGGCTAGACAACTCTTTGCTGTGGGGTCTGCATTGTAGGGCGTTTAATAGGAGCCTTGGGATCTACCCACTGGATAACATTAGCATCAACCCGTGCCCCAAATTGTGACAACCAAAAATGTCTCCAGACATTAGTAAATATGCTGAGGGTCAAAATTGTCCCTGGTTGAGGACCACGGCTCTAAAAGAATGACTCCAAGCTGGGTGTGGTGGCTCATGCCGGTAATCCCAGCACTTTCAGAGGCTGAGGCTGGAGGATTTCTCAAGCCCAGGTGTTCAAGACCAGCCTGGACAACATAGTGAGATCTCTTCTCTACAAAAAACCAACAAAACAAAAATTAGCTGGGTGTGATGGTGCTGACAGGTAGTCCCAGCTACTTGGGAGGGTAAGGCAGAAGGATGGCCTGAGCCCAGGAGGTCGGGGCTGTGATGAGCCGTGATTGTGACACTGTACTCTAGCCTGGGTGACAGAGTAAGGCCCCAACTAAAAATAAACAAACAAATAAAATTATAAACCTAGATCCCTGGCTGGGTGCTGTGGCTCACGCCTATACTCCCAGCACTTTGCGAGACTGAGGTGAGAGGATTACCTGAGACCATGGGTTCAAGACCAGCCCGGGGCAACTTGGTGAGATCTCATCTCTACAATAAATTTAAAAATTAGCCAGGCGTGGTGGCGTGTGCCTGTAGTTCCAGCGACTTGGAAGGCTGAGGTGGAAGGATCGCCGGAGCCCAGCAGGTCAAGGCTGCGGTGGTCATGAGCGTGCCACTGCACTCCACCTTGGGCGACAGGGTGAGACTCTGACTTAAAAAAAAAAACCCTATATAACAGGAGCTACAGATCTGAGGAGCAGAGGAGAGAGGGCGAGGTCCTGTGGTGGCTGATGGGAGCTGGATGAGGCAACGAATGTGCAGAGAAAAGTGCACAATGACCCAGTGGCTGCAGGTCCCAGAAGGCACCAGCACAATTGTGTTTCCTGAAGAAACTTCTACAGACAACTGGGTATGAAAATCCAACTCATTTCATGGCATGTACTTTTAAAAATTGAGCTAGCACAGAAACAATACAAAGATACCAAAGGAAAAGGGTGGGAAAGGTCAGTAAAGCTTGCCAGAAAACACTGGCCGGAAAAATTGTTGTCATGGAATAGATTTTTAAAAATCTGACCAGGCCAGGCTCTGTGGCTCAGCCTGTCATCCCAGCACTTTGGGAGGCCTAGGCAAGTGGATTGCCTGAGCCCGTGGGTTCGAGACCAGCCTGGGCAATTTGGCAGACCTCATCTCTACAATAAATTAAAAAATTAGCCGGGCATGGTAGTATATACCTGCATTTTTGTCTGCTTGGAAGGTCAAGGCAGGATTGCTGGAGCCCAGCAGGCCAAACGCTGGGGTAGCCGTGAGTGTGCCACTGCACTCCAGCCTGGATGATGGAGTGAGACTCCAACTCAAAAAAAAAAAATCTGACCAGTGTTCCATGAATTAATAAATCTTATTAAAATAACTGCTGGCAGACTCAGTAGCTCACGCCTGTAATCCCAGCACTTTGGGAGGCCGAGGCGAGAGGATTGCCTGAGCCCAGGGTTTCGAGACCAGCCTGGGCAACTTGGCGAAGTCCTCGGCTCTAAAATTAAAAAAAAAAAAAAATTAGCTAGGCATGGTGACACTCCCCTGTGGTTCCAGCTACTTGGGAGGCTGAGGCGGAAAGATTGCCTGAGCCCTGCAGGTCGAGGCTACGGTGACCGGGAACATGCCACTGCCCTCCAGCCTGGGTGACAGAGTGAGACTCTGACTCAAAAACAAAAAAAACTGAAAAAACAAACAACTGCCTCTGTGAGGGAAGGCCATAAAGCAGAAATATCAGGACCCAGTGAAGAAATAGGGGAGCAAAATTTTGGGGGAGATGAAATGAGAACTGGAAGAATTGAGGGGAAAAGCACAAGAACAAAAAAATTCAGAAACGAAGATGCACCTGGAGGAGAACTTATACGCAGCCCAGGCATAGGAATGAAAAAGTGGAAAAGTGAACAAAGTGAGACAGAATGGATCAAGTGTTGTGCTTTCTTTAACGAGAGGGAAAATCACGGAAATGGAAAAAAAGACAAAAGAGAGCCAACACATACATAACTGGAATTTTTTTTTTTTTGAGTTGGAGTCTCGCTCTGTTGCCCAGACTGGAGTGCAGTGGCCGCTCCCGGCCACTGCAGCCTCAACCTGCTGGGCTCCGGTAATCCTTCCGTCTCAGCCTTCCAAGGAGCTGGAGCTACAGGCTCGTGCTACCACACCCGGCTAATTTTTAGTTTATTGTAGAGACGAGGTCTCGCCAAGTTGCCCAGGCTGGTCTCGAACCTGCAGACTCAGGCAGTCCTCTCGCCTCGGCCTCCCAAAGTGCTGGGACTACAGGCTGAGCCACTGCGCCCAGCCACATAATTGGAATTTTTAAAGAAGAAAAACAAAACAATAAAATAAAATACATACTTAAAAATAGAAAGTAACTTACTTGAAATCAAAGATGTGAATTTACCCAAGAGGTGCTTTCTGTGCCAGGAAGCATTGTCTTAGAACAGTCAAATCCCAAGACTTAGTAAAATTATCAGACTTTTTTTTTTTGAGTCAGAATCTCACTCTGTCGCCCAGGCTGGAGTGCAGTGGCACGCTCATGGCCACCACAGCCACGACCTGCTGGGTTCAGGTGATCCTTTGGCCTCAGTCTTTGTTGGAGGCCTACTGAGCATTAGGCTTCCACAAACTGCAGTTTTGGCTTTCATACAACTTACAGTTCAAACTCGGGTCACATCTAAGAGCCTTCATACTGGTCACAGGCTTCTGGGTCGTGATTTTAAGATTTATTGAAGTTAAGTAAGGTGTAAATTGTAGAATATAGTTTTAGAAATATAAGTTTAGACAGCCATTTTGTTGAAAGAATATGGCTAGGTTACTTGCAGGTAGCCCACTGTGAACTTTGGACTGGGCCACATTCCAAACATTCTGGGATGGGTCGCTTTAGGTGGTAGAATAAGCATTTAAGTTTCTATAGAATCGCTTAACTTGGTATTAGCATAAGCATAGGATGAAAAAGGTTTATAGGATAGGTCAGTCACGGATTCATATGATGAAAAGGGTTTATAGGATAGGCTGTCATGGATTAAGGTTAACATCTGTTACAGGATTTTTCTTCCTCTT
>CAUYQG010253527.1:0-24604 GCA_963574415.1 Tarsius wallacei
TTGCCTCTGTGTTTTGGCAATTTATTTTTTTTTTTTTTAAAACATTATTTAAATAAAAAATGTTTGGCCCCCCCCCCCCCCCCCCCGCCCATATTCCCACAAACACCAGATGTTTTATATGCAGGGTTTTTTTTTAAGTGCATATTTCTTTGGAACTGAAAAACTAATTTTCTTTAGTGTTTTGCCATGTCTTTCTCACCTTTGATCACTATTTGCCCTTTCTTCTAACTCCTAAAGTTTCCTCATAAAGAATGTATGATGTTTTCCTTCCTTTATCATTACCTTGGCCTTCATCTTTATCCTTTCCTTGCCTTGTGGGAACTGAGAGAGGTGAGGACTGACTTTGGGGATTTGCTTAGTTTTCTTGTATTGCTAGATAGATGAAGCTGAATAATAGTAAAGAAATACTACATAAGCATAAGGCAAACTATCAAAGAAAATCCAGAGTTTACTAGTTGAGTCATGCTATGCAATTTAAAGCTTAGTGAACAAAACATAAATGACCAAAGATGATTATTTGTGCTTTTTGAATCAGAAAGTTTTTTTTAAATTAATTTTTTTAAAGCACATATGACTATGAAAGGGAATGTATTAAGGTTCACATGAAGTTGCATGATTTGGCAAATTAGCTTTGAAGTTCGAGGCAAAGAGGGATCCTTACATTGAATGGAATCTCGATCATCTACCTACCTATGAGGTCTGACAATTAAGTTTGTGAGCTCATCCTTTAAAAAAGTGTTACATGCCTCATTGCTGAATATCACTACAGTACTCCCCTTGGGAAGTTATGCCCCAATGCCAGCGCCTAGTCCACCTGTCAAAGCAGTTTTAGAACTCTTTCTGGAATGGCCATCAGAGCTGTTGGCATATTACCCTTGATGCCCTGAATGTCATCACACTGTCTTCCTTTCTTTTTTTTGGAGTGGGGGTCTCACTCTGTCTCTGTTGCCCAGACTGGAGTGCAGTGGCCGCTCCCGGCCACCGCAGCCTCGACCTGCTGGGCTCTGGCGATCCTTCCGCCTCAGCCTTCCGAGTAGCTGGAATTACAGGCGTGCGCTACCACTCCCGGCTAATTTTTTTTATTTATTGTAGAGATGAGGTCTCGCCAAGTTGCCCAGGCGGGTCTCGAACCCGCAATCTCAGGCAATCCACTCACCTCAGCCTCCCGAGGCGTGGGATTACAGGCTGAGCCACCGAGCCTGGCTCTGTCTTCCTTTCAATATTTCCTTTATCTTCTGGCAAATAAAAATGTCATTGTGGGCCAGATCAGGTGAGTAAGGAGAGTGTTCCAATACAGTTATTTGTATAGTGCTGCCAATGTAAGCATACAGTGGCAAGTTCGTGAACTTAATTGTCAGACCTCAACAAATAACAACAACAGCTCTGATGGCCATTCCAGAAAAGGAGTTCCAAAATTGCTTTGATGGTTGGACTAGGCACTGGCATTGGTACATAATTTTCCAAGGGGAGTACTTCAAAGGTGACCACAGTGATGTTCAGCAATGAGGTACGTAGCACTTTTTCTAGAATGGTTCACAAAACTAATTGTTGGACCTCTTACCTCCTATCATCTCTCTCTCTCTCTCTCTCTCTCTCTCTCTCTCTCTCTCTCTCTCTCTCTCTCTCTCTTTCTGTCTCTCTCTCTCTGTGTCTCTAACTATCATCTATCTATCAATCTTGAGACCTGGTCTCTTAAAAAAAATTAGCTGGGCATGGAAGTGCATGCCTGTAGTCCCAGCTACTTGAGAGACCGAGGCAGGAGAATCACTTGAGCTTAGAAGTTCGAGGCTGCAGTGAACCATGAGCTATGGTGGTGTCACTGCACTCCAGCCTGGGCATGATCTTGTCTCTTTAAAAAAGAAAAAAGAAAGAAAAGAGAAGAGAAAAAGAGGAAAAGGTTGAACCTTGAACAGATTTCATACTTTGTGAATTAAAACTATAATGAGGTACACTTACACACCCACCAGCATGACTAAAATGTAAAAAACTGACAATACCAAGTGCTGCCTATGCTATGGAGCAACTAGAGCTGTCAGGCATGACCAGTGGCAGTATAAAAAGGTCCAGCCACTTTGGAGAGCAGGCTGGCAATTTCTAAAGTTAAACATACTTACCTTGTGGCCCAGCAGGTCTGCTCCCTTGTATTTAACCAAGAGAAAGGCCTTTTATATGAATGTTAATAGCAGTTTTATTCTAACAACTAAAAACTGGAACTGACAAATGTTCATCAAGTGAACAGATATATCGTGGTATATTTATACAGTTGAACAGTACTCAACAATGAAAAAGGAAGGACCACTGATATAAGCAACATTGTGGCTGAAACTCAAAAACATACTGAGGGCAAGAAGCCAGACACGAAAAGAGCATATTCTGTGTGATTCCATTAATATGAAGTCCTAGAACAGATACAACTATTTGGTAGTGGTAGAAATCAGAGGTGTGAGGGTCAGAGTTGACTGCAAAAGGGCATAATGGAGCCCTTTGGGTGAAGGAATGTTCTATATGTTGGATGAGGTGGTGGTGACATAGGTGTATATATTGGTTCCAGACTCATTGAACTGTACACTTCTTGAAAGGGGTGCATTTTATTGTATATAAATTATGCCTCAATAAACTTTTTGTTGTTGTTGAGTTGGAGTCTTACTCTGTCACCCAGGTTGGAGTGCAGTGTCATACTCATGGCCACTCCAGTGTCGACATGCTAGACTCCCTCCACCTCAGCCTTCCAAGTAGCCCGGCTAATTTACTTATTACTTATTGTAGAGACGAGGTCTCACCAAGTTGCCTGGACTGGTCTCAAATCTGCGGGCTCAGGCAATCCACTCGCCTCGGCCTCCCAAAGTGCTGGGATTACAGGCAAAGCCACCAAGCTCGGCCTCAATAAACTTTTTAATAAAAGAGATAAGATCATGAGAAGCTAAGGTATTGAATGCCAGTGCACAGTTGGCATAAAGCATAAAATATTTTTATCATCCCATTGAATTTTGTCTCTCGAAACTGTGGACCTTCTGTTACTGTGCCCTTGCCACTTGTCTGAGAACACAGATGTAACTACAAGTAAGTGTACCGTTGTGAGAAAAACTGAACAATCCACCCATACACGTTTCCATGAGCAAGTTTCCTCTGTGCTTGAGGATATTTTGCCAACTTAAGCAGTCATCATGGGAATCATTTATAGTTTCAGTTATTAATTCCTCTTTAGTTACAAAAATTTTGCTAGTATAACTATATATGCAAATAAAATAATACCCCAAGAAATGCCAAGTGCTTTTCTGTTCTCTAGGAGGAAGTTTAGAGAATTTGTAGACTGAGTAGGTTGAATTTATTGCCATATTCTCTGCTAAAAAGTCTAAAAATAAAAATGTTGGCATCACAGTTGGTGTTCTGAGTCATATTTTAAGTCCTGTAAGCCTGTAGCTTAGAAAAATGCTATTCAGAAAACTCTAAGCCACACATAAAATATGTCTTCGTTTTTTTTTTCAATTCCCTTGCCAGCTTCTTTCTTCCGAGTTTTCTTTCTGCAATATCTAGGACTAGAATTGAAGGCGTATCAACTCCCTTGAAATGAGTTCTGGACTTAAGATGAAAGCAGCATTGCTTCTAACTGAGTCAGTGATCCCTAAGTGCTTTATTTTGTAGCGTGCTTGAGGATGATTAAATAACTCTTGGAACACAAGGCTCACTACAGGAACTCTAATCAAATAAAAATTAGTGGTTGTATTTATTCAAGGTTTCTTTTGCTCAACTGAAACAAAATAATGCCAACAGTCTTTTTCTTACAACATCAGCTACTTTGCTTTCACAGGAATGCAATTTTTAGTTCACGCATTCAAAAGTTACTGACTGCCTATCCTATGACAGGCATTTTGCTAGGCAGCAGGATATAAAGATGAAAAAGAACAGTTCTTTCTTTTAGGATCTTACAATTTAACCTGGAGACAGGCACACAAGCAAGTATTGTGATAGTTGTTGGTACAAGGCATGGACAAGGCAGCTGGGGATGTTGGTTAGGAATGGATAGAAGCCCTCATTTATTTGTATTTTTTGAGTCAGAGTTTCACTCTGTCACCCAGGCTAGAGTGCAGTGGCATGCTCTTGGCTACTACAGCCTCAACCTGCTGGGCTCAGGCAATGCTTCTGCCACAGCCTTCCAAGCAGCTGGGACTACAGGTGTGTGCCACCATGCCTGGCTAATTTTTTGATTTATTATAGAGAAGTGGTCTTGCCAAGTTGTCCAGGCTGGTCTTGAACCTCTGAACTCAGGCCATCATCTTGCCTGTGTCTCCCAAAGTGCTTGGGCTACAGAGGCATGAACCACTGCCTCCAGCCAGAAGGCCTCATTTGAGCTACAGCCTGAATGGTGGCTGTTCTACTATGCACACAGAGAGTGTGGGGATGGCTACTTCAGAGGCTTAGACACAGTCTGTGGAGTGCTGTTAAGGGGATCAGTGTGGCTGGAAGGTGAAATATGAGGTGAGTGTTTACAGGAATGGAGGCTTGTGTGTAGCTCAGAGACTCTTGTAAGGTGGTAGTCCTCTGGAAAGCTTTTTTTTTTTTTTTAAGTTTATATCTAGGTCCTAGTACTGTTGAATTAGAATCTTTCTGATTTGCAGGCAGATAACATATTATTTGTGGATAATGAATAGCCACTGAAGAAACTTGAGCAGGAGCATGGCATGACCTGACATGTTCAAACTGAAAGCTTATTATGAAATAGTGTCCACCTTTTAAATATTACTTCCGGAGGCACAAATAGGTCATTATCATTTTTCTTAATTCAGAGTGCCTAGAGGGTAGTTGTTCTATACAAAAGGAAATAATAGGATCCAATTACCAAGGCATACCAAGTCCTGTTCCAGAAGCCCACCTCAGAGTGTGTCTGCCTCTTGATCACACCATTGCAAAACTGAAGACTGACAAGATTTCACTCTCTAGCTATTTAAGGATCCTTTTAATGAGACAGAATAAGCTTTATCTTTCTAACTTCAGATGTGCCATCTTGTCTTAAAAGGGATCCGTGGAAACCCAAACAGCTATTCTATTCAACGATTTCCATGTCACAGATCTGGGTAAAAAATGACTTTACATTCAACCAGTCAGCTCTCTGCATTCTAGCAGCATGGAAGTATAGGGGAGAAAGCCTGCTTTAAATATACCATCAGTAGAACTTACCTCTCTTTCTCCTTTTCTTCACATACATACAACCCAGTGATTCTGTTGGCCACAGCAATAGAGAAAAGCAGTGAAATGTTTCAGTCAGAACAGGGCCTGCCGAATGCGTGCTCTTCCCTGAGAAGCTGGAGAATGCTCTCGCAGGGATGGGTTTCTTCTTTAGGAGTTAAACTTGGAAGGAAACTCCTAAGGACTTGTTTGAGACATTTCATGCCTCTTGCTTCAAGCAGACCTGCCTACTGGCTGCTTGGAAGGAAGAACAGATGTTATTAAATAAGAGTCAGCAAGGAAAGGTGGGGGGTATTGGATTTTTGAATATTTGGGCTGGAATTGGGATATTTCTTCTATTCTTGAAAAGGCATTTAGTCATGTATTGGCTGTAGCTAGGCGTTACCTCCAGTGTTCCAAAGCTTAGCACAAAGCTGGTACATGCTGACATCAGCCCAGACGGCTAACCACTCATCATCTACACATGCTTCTGGGCTTGATGTTGAAAGGACCAACCGTGGGGAGTTTGTTATCACAGCTAGAGTTCTGTAAAGAATCTACCAGGATAATTTCTGTTTCAGCTGTTGGCTCTTTTAATCTGTGCTCGTATGTGTGGGATTAAAAACACCTAACTGTGCAGTCACGTCATTTAGAAACTTTTAATAACTTAAAAAAAATTTTTTGAAACAGGGTCTCACTCTGTCACCTGGGTTGGAGTGCAAGAGTGTGATCATAGTTCACTGTAGCCTTGAACTGCTGGGCTCAATGAGCCTCCCACCTCAGCCTCCTGAGTTGCTAGGACTACAGGTGTGTGCCACCACACCTGGCTATTTTTTAATTAATTAATTCATAGAGACAAGGTCTCACCATGCTGCCCAGATTAGTGTCAAACTCCTGACCACAAGCTATCCTCTCACCTTGGCCTCCCAAAGTGCTGGGATTACGGGTGTGAGCCACTGCACCTAGCCTAATAACAGTTTTTGAATGTCAATTGTATGTACAGTTCCTTTTGTGCTCTTATATAATAAAGACATATAAAAACATGATAAGTTGCTGTGCCTTCCCCTTTGTTTCTTTTGCATATATACACATAAAAAAGAAATGAAAAAGAGGACACTAGTTATAGTTATTCAAGAAGAGACCCAAAGAAAACAGTTTTTTTTTTTTTTTTTTGAGTCGGAGTCCCACTCCGTCGCCCAGACTGGAGTGCAGCGCCACGCTCCCGGCCACTGCAGCCTCGACCCGCTGGGCTCCGGCGATCCTTCTGCCTCAGCCTTCTGAGTAGCCACTACAGGTGCGCGCTACCACACCCGGCTAATTATTTATTTATTTATTGTAGAGAGGAGTGCTCACCAAGTTGCCCGGGCGGGTCTCGAACCCGCGAGCTCAGGCAATCCATTCACCTCAGCCTCCCAAAGCGCTGGGATTACAGGTTGAGCCACCGAGCCTGGCCAAAAACAGAAGTTTGTGGGGTTTTTTGGCCCTTTGTAGTTCCGGCTTCTCCCACTAGGTAAGTGTTCTAGGAACCCATTGGCATCAGTGTACCAATTGGTGGTGTTGTGAGAGGCTGTGTCTGGCTTCAGTTATTTATTTATTTATTTATTTTGGAGATTCTTTCAATGCATTTGCCCATTTCATGACGGGTGATTTATGAGCCCACCTGCCCACTGTGCTGTGTTCAGCTGTTCCATCCTCCCTATTCACACCTGGGAGACTTTTTTTTGTTTGTTACAAAGTCCTGAAAGGGTAACATTTTTGCTGATGTGGAAGAGGTGAAACAGCGGCAGAAGCACTAAACAGTATCAAAATGAACGAGTTTAAAAACTGTTTTGAGCAGTGGAAAAAGTGTCTCGATAAGTGTGTTGTATCGAACGGAGAGTACTTTGAAAGTAATTGAAGTTTAAACATGTAAGAATAAATACACTGGTTTTCATAAATAAAGTTCAGGTTTTTTTTGGTGCTTCCTTTGTATATAGTTGACTTGTATTATCCCTAGTGAGAGAAAACAAAAAGACCACCTGAACCAGGACAAAACTGATTCCTGGGCAAAACCATGAGCAGCTATAGTTCTAAATGTTTCTAGAGAAGGGGGAAATTGTTGGACATCAGATAGCCTTCTGACTACCACCAGATTGATCTGATGCTCACATAGGTCTCAGAACGGCTAATTCACCTGGAGATAATTGACATAACCAAAATATTTAAAATCGAATTGACTACCTCAGAAAGTAGTAAGTTGCTCATCAGAGTATTGGCAGCAGTTAAAATCAGCCTTGTACAAAGTAGGCAAACATTGAGAAAATGTTCACTAAATAAATGTCACCATGACGATATTGGGAAAAAGCTTAGCTAGATGATTATTAGCTTAGCAGTTCTCAAAGAGTCATTAATTCTGTGTAGGAATCCACACTGGGACCTTAGTAATAGGAAAGTCAGAAGTGTAAAAAAAGTACATGAGAGTGGACTCTTCCTACTTTTTTCCTCTTCGTTGTATTGTCTTTAGTAAATATATTATCTTGGATATATTCTTATTATAAAAATGTGGAAAATATAGAAAATTCGAAGGAGGGAAAAAAAACCTCTTTGATTTGCCATCCAAATGTAGCCTCCTGTCATATCTTTGGGTAATTCCTTTTGAGCTATTATTTTCAATGTATACTTTTGCATAATTTTATGAAGTTTTATATTTAGCATTTTTCTCTGAACCATAAATATTTTTAGAGGCAATATTATTAACTGTATGAAATTATGTATTCTGGTCTTAGTTTGCCTAACTTTTCTGCTATGATTGGGCATTGAGATTGTATACACATTTCCTATATTATAAATATTGTGTCAAAAGCTAAGAATGTTTTATAAAATTTTGAAAATGATGGCTGAGTAGATTTCCCAAATATTTTAAATTATTTATTTACTTATTCTTTTTTTTTTTTTTTAGTCAGAGTCTCACTCTGCCGGCCAGGCTGGAGTGCAGTGGCAGCCTCCACTGCTGGGTTCAGGTAATCCTTCCGCTTCAGCCTTCCAAGTAGCTGGAATCACAGGCATGTGCCACCACACCCGGCTAATTTTTTTGATTTGTTGTAGAGACAAGGTCTCACCAAGTTGCCCAGGCTGATCTCAAACCCGTGGGCTCAGGCAGTCCTCTCACCTCCACCTCTCAAAGTGCTAGGATTGCAGGCATGAGCCACCGCTCCCGGGTTTATTTTTACTTAATTATTTACAATATGTAATCTAAATTGCCAAGCCTCAACTTCCTGGGCTCAGGGTCTGTCTCTGACACTCAGGTTGGGATTGATATTTAAAATAATTTTTCTGTATTTCATAAGTGAACATAAGTATCTGAAACTGAATCAGATAGGAGAGAGTTTATTGGAATGATTCAAGAGGGTAACTCCCAGAGCTGTAGGCAGATGGCAGGATGCACTGCTGTGACCTGGGAGGGCTTCCCAGGGGGCAGACAGAAGCCCCATCAGGCTGCCTCTCCCCAGGCTCTC
This sequence comes from Tarsius wallacei, assembly GCA_963574415.1. Lineage (NCBI taxonomy): Eukaryota > Metazoa > Chordata > Mammalia > Primates > Tarsiidae > Tarsius > Tarsius wallacei. Next base: position 8,658 of record CAUYQG010253527.1, read on the forward strand.
CATTTTATCTCTCTGTGTGTCGGTTACTTTGTCTGCCTCTGCCTCTCTGTCTTGTTACCTGTGTGTGCTATCTGTCTGTGTGTCTCACACCCTACTTTTCTCTAGGTCTTTTGTCTGTCTCTCTCCTTCTCTTTGAGACAGTGTCTCTTTCTGCCGTGACATTCCATTCTCACCTCTGCTTTTTCTGCACATGGTTAATAACAGTAGCTGCCCCTGGCAGTCACGCTTGTCTACTAAGTTCAGTGGTCATCAGAGTCCGCCTAGGTCCCTGTGTCTAGCTTCCAAATTCTGAGAACGAGAATCTAGTTGACTCAGCTAGGCTAGCGCAGTGACTGTCCTTGGTTGGAGGTCACCTGAATAGCAGGGAAGCGTGGGTCACAGATCTGGATGCTGGGCTCAACCTGACAGTGGGAAAGGCTGCTTCTTGGAGCTGGTTGCTAGGGAGAAAGCCTTCTATTCTGTACTGAGCCCACAAGTAACCCTGACTTCCTGGTTCTGATGAATTCTGCAGAGAATTTAACAAGGTGCCCTGCGTTCTTTTGTGGGCCTAGTGACGACACTCTCTGGATAGATAATCTATCACAATTGATGGAAACTATCTTCTAGCATTAGGATTAGATATGCTGTTGTGATGGAGAAAGATTTGCATAATTGGTCCTATCTCTGATGCTGTGTGTGTGTTGGGGCTGTGGTGGGTCTAGTGTAGAATATCTCCAATGGTCATGCCTCTATGTTTGTTTTTTCTTTTTTTCCCTACTCCTGAGACTTTAAGTAAACCTGCTTTTTTAGTTTCTTTGGAGGGTAAGAAGCTTGCTCTGGATTTAGAATTAACCCCATGGCTCTCCCTGAGGAGCGTGATCCATCCCTTTCCCTCAAAGGGTGGAGGTTGGGGCGACAGGGTTAGTCAGAGATCCTTGACCTGAAAACCTGAAGCAGGACTGGGGGATTAGATGCAAAGAGCAGGGTTGATAGCAAGGCTGTGAGTCAGAAGCAGGTGGTCAGGTTCGAATGAGGTCAGACCGAGGACTGGGGCAGAGCTGGCAGCTCAGTGGAAGTCAGAGGAGAAGCAGGAGAGGGGACAAGGAGATGGTGGGGAAAAGGCTGGGGAGGGGGGCCTGGAATTCTCCCGTACTTTTCAGCTCTCACTTGGAGTTTATTGCAACGATGATCCACTTTATATATTTATTTATTTATTGAGTCAGGGTCTCACTCTGTTGCTCAGTCTGAAGTGCAGTGACACAATCCCAGCTCACCTCAGCCTTGACTTCTGGGCTCAGGTGATCCTTCTGTCTCACTGTCTTCTATCCTACTGTCTTCCAAGCAGCTGGGACTACAGGCATGTGTCATCACACCCAGCTAATTTTTAAATATTTTTTGTAGAGACAAAGTCTCACTATGTTGGCTAGGTGATCTCGAACTCCTGGGCTCAAGCAATCCTCCTGCCTTGGCCTCCCAAAGTGCTGGGATTACAGATATGCGCCACTGTGCCTGGCAACAGAGTGCATTTTATTTCTTTCATCTATTAAGAAGAGATACAAACTCTTAAGATCACCAAGGTATCCACTGAAAATTTAATTTCCTTTCCACCCTGGTCAGCCATATAATTCCCTTGAGAGAGAATTGTGCCCTTGTTAAGAAAATCAAGGCACAAGGAGGCAAATTTGTTCAAGGTCACACTACTGGCAGGGACAAGGACAAGCCATCTTTCTTTCTTTGTTTTTTTAAAAAACTTTTTAGTAGAGCTGGGTCTCACTATGTTGCCTAGATTGGTCTCAAACTCCTGGCCTCAAGTGATCCTCCTGCCTCGGCCTTCCAAGATACTGAGATTACAGGCGCAAGCCACCTTTCTGTGCTCTCTCCAGTTCACCTCACTGCACCCTGTTGGGACTTTTCTTTTTTTTTTTTTATTTTTTATTTTTTATTTTTTATTTTTTTGAGTTGGAGTCTCACTCTGTCGCCCAGACTGGAGTGCAGTGGCCGCTCCCGGCCACCGCAGCCTCGACTTGCTGGGCTCCGGCGATCCTTCCGCCTCAGCCTTCCAAGTAGCTGGAAGTACAGGCACGTGCTACCACGTCCGGCTAATTTTTATGTGATTTATTGTAGAGATAAGGTCTCACCAAGTTGCCCACGCGGGTCTCGAACCCTTGGGCTCAGGCAATCCACTCACCTCAGCCTCCCAAAGGCGCGGGATTACAGGCTGAGCCACCGAGCCTGGCTTCCCCAGTGGTTTTTGTTGGAGGCTTTGTCAAAGATGAGTTGATTGAGAATTGAGGTTTTTCTTCTAGATCATGGTGACATTCTGTATTGCTTTGTGTATATGTTACAATCCAATTCTTTGGGCAAAGTCTGGGGAATAAAAGTGAATGAAAGGACACACATCTTTCAGGCAGAGAGGAATGGAACAAGCAGTGGGGGTTCCAGAAAAATTCAGAGCAAGAGTCTAGTCCCAGCCCTATAGTTACTACCCTTGCATACGTGAGGACATTACCAAACTCCAAGACAAAGAAATTGCAATATAAAAATGCTCCTTAGCAAGAACAATTGTGCAATATATAATGTGTTTGTGAGCTAGACTTTGACAATAAGATATAGCTCACAACTGGTAAAATTTTAGTTATCATCAGTATTTTTTCATACTCCCAAATGTGCTTCCATCTTAACCTCCCGTATTTTATTCTTTAACCATCACTCGGAATTTAGACCCCACTTTAAGTATTTCAAGGTACACTCAAGATAAGTTAATTAAATGCCTAGCTGCTCCTAGCCTTTACAAATAAATGTGCAAGAAGTGCATTTTTTAAAAGCAACCTTAGTACTCACATGAAGCCTCTGAAAGAGTGTCCAGCTACTGATGGATGAATAAACAAGATAGTGAGTATATAGTCTAATAAGTAGGATATAGTTTCTGCTACATTCTTGAATTCTTTAAGCAAATCCAAGTATATAAATTTTAATTTTCCAAGAAAAAAAACTAAAAAGGAATTAGGCAAACCAAGAATCGACAATATTTCACTTCTTTCTTTATTTTTTATTTCAACAATTTAAATCAAGCATTTATTTATATTTTCAAGATGATCATTATTATTCAAGAAAATCACTATTTAAATTATATTTATTCAATGAATAAATAAACATGACCAATAGTTAAATGAAGAGATGTTCAACATCACTAACATCAGGAAAATGCAAATCAAAATTACAATAAGACATCACTTCACACCTGTTAGAAGGTTATTGTGAAACAATAACAACAACAACAGCAGAACAACCAAACCAAAAGACCACAAGACATAAGTGTTGACGAGGGAGTGGATAGAATGGACCATTACATACAATTGCTTGGAATATAAGTTGGCAAAACCATTTTGGAATACAGTATTTCTCAAAAAATTAAAAACAAAACTACCATATGAACTAACAATTCCTTTTCTGGGCATAAGGGAACTAAATCACTGCCTCCTGAAGATACCTATGTCCATACTCATTGCAGCATTATTCTCAATAACCAAGAAGATATGAAAACAGCCAAAGTGTCTGCTTATGGATGAATAAATAAAGAAGTTGTGGTGTATTTTTATCACATGGAATATTCTTTAGCCTTAGAAAAGAAAGAGATTCTGCCATTGCTACAATAAAGATAAACTTGGGAGACATTACACTAAAATAAACCAGACCCAGAAAGAGAAAAAGCATGATTTCTTTTATTAATTTATTTGTAGAATCTAAAAAAAAAATGTTGAATCCATGGAAACGGAATAAAACTGGTTATCAGAGGCAGGGTTGAGCAGAGGAAGGGGAGATATATGTACAAAATTGCAGTTATGTAGGGTGAATAAATCTAGAGGTCTACACTACATCATGAGGACTAGAGTTAATATTATTACATTGTATACTGAAAAATTTCAAAGAGTAAGATATAGCTGCTCTTACCACAAAATAGGAATTATGTGGGCTTATGCAAATGATAAACCATAGGTAGACCTGAAAGCAGGCAGAAGCTAGTCTCTTTGTAATAAACAATATTCTGCAGTGTTCTTTTCCTCAGTTCTGATTTATAAGTGTCTTCATAAAGACTCCTATCATTTACATTAAAGCCTTTCTAGGAATTGCCACATGTCTACAAACTCTTGAGCAGTTTTTTGGCTTTACCTTGCAGAGTAAGGGTACCAGTCCTAGGAGTGATGTGAGCTGGGAATCTATTGCACAAAGCAGGGGGCCCAGGAGAGAGGGTGGCTGAAAGGGAAGAAAACATGTTGATCTATTTCTTCTGTCCCCAGGCATATATAGGGTCTCATGTCACTTCTCTTCTGATATATTTACTTTTTATTTGAAAGTTGCCGAGTCAAATTTTTTGAGCCCTTGATCTTTTGAAATTATCTGATATCACATATGTATATGACTCTGTCATCAAAATAATATTTCTAACTTGTTATTCAAACCTCCCATTTACTTTGTTTTTATTGCACTGGCTATGTTTTATAGCTCAGTAGCTTGCCCCCAGAGTTTCTCTTTTTATTGCCTATGATACTTTTTACAGTAATGAGAAGAAAAGTGAATTAAAGGAGCCTCAGGCTGGAAGGGGTGAAACAGTATGGGCTTTTGATGAACTCAGACCGAGGTCTATTCTCATCCCTGTCATTAGAGGCTGTGTGAACTTAGGCATGTTAGGAAATTCTGTAAGCTCTGCATCTATAAAGTGGGTTTGGTAAGCCCCGCCATGTAGACCCAGCTGGGTGTGTGTAATGACAGGAAAGCACTGGGCACAGTGACCCGCATATATTTTGGATCTCTTCCTTCTGCTGACCGGTGGCTGCATGTTCAGACCAAAGATTTCTCCCTTATACCTGACATGAAGAGGTGAGGGGGAGCTTCAACTGAGTTCAGCTCTGAGCCTTCTAGGGCCGATAACAAAGGGGAGGACAGGACACTTTGTTGTCCTCTCAATTCGAGAGCATGAGGTAACCTCAGTCCCCACTGAGATTCCCCAGTTTTACTCCTGGCAGAGCCTGGAGCTCCACTTATTTTGACCTGAGGACATCTTCTCATAATGAAGCCCATGCCTCCTTGAGTTTCACAGGAGAAATTGAGAATGGCCTTATCTGACTACACACCTGCCAATGATCTCACAAGAATGAGAGGTAGGCAGACAGGTTGAGGCCCTGTGATGGGTAGTTCCACACAGGATTCCAACGCAAGGCTCTTAATTTAACTCCTGGACAGGCCTAAGACTCTTTCCTCTGTTGATGTGGGATCACCACCCTAAGATCAAGAGCCTCATGTCCCTGTTACCCCTGAGTGGGACCTGATAGATACCTCCACCTGACATTTCTGCCAGCGTCTCCAAGGGCCTATAGTAGGAAGGGTTCTCTGTGGCTCCCACTGATATAGACTGTGTGGTCCCAAACGACTCAGTGTCCTCACCCTTACTCCTGGAAAACCATGGAAATCTTCTCTGTGTTAGCTTGAGGCTTATCTTCTCATATCAAAGTCTTTATTCCCTGATTCACCCTAGAAAGAAGTGAAATTTGCCTCATATCACCACAACTGCTCATGGTCTCCCTAGGCTAACAGTGGTGGAAAGCATCTGTGGGGTAGTCTTCAGGGTCACCACTTTGACTTCTAGAACAACTCAGAAATCTTCCCTCTGCTGGCCTGAGCCTGCCCCGTTTGTTAAGATTCCTCATCTCTGTGAGATTACCTGAAAAGAAGTGAAGATGACTCCTCTTGTCCTCATCTCCAGGTTTCTCAGGGTTGACAACAGGGACAGGTTTCAGCAAATGGAAGTCCCGGGACTAGTCAGGGGCACGATGAGGTTCTTAAGTGACAAAACATGGCATCACCAAATCAACAAATGAGGGAACTTCACGGATTCCAGTCCCATTTCTTAACTCTGGGAGACTCCAAACAGAACTGTAAAGCTGAGAGTCTCTCATTTCAGCCTAGTGTTTCATGGGGGAGATGGCCTTGACTAACAGGGTAGCCTCTGTTTTCCAGAAGAGTCTTGGCCCTAACAGGAGTCAAGATGAGGATCACCTTTGCTAAGCAGAAGGCTTCTCTCAAAAAGTGGGGACTGCCAAAAGGCCCACCTTAATTTCAAGCTTATGAGACCTCAAAATGTGGCCATCATTTGTAGCAGGCCTAGACTTCACCTCTAGGGATTGAGGGAGGTGAGGGCTTGGTTTAGATCACGGCTGACTCTATTCAGTAGAGGAAGCTAGCCCAGGCTCTGCTAAAATCAAGATAACCCCAAGTAAAAACCTAAGGACTGAGTCAAGAAGAGTGATGACCCAGCAAATCTCCCAACCTGCTGTCTTCACTGGGAGACAGACACAAGATCTGATGTGAATCATTCTCACTTCTGCTTTGAAGGTGAAGGCCTCATTCTGAGAGGCGATTGGTTGGATCAACGACCTAGATTGAATTTTCAGAAGTATCTGAATAAAAGGTGAGAATTCTGAGTGAGAACTGAAGATGTGACCCCTACAATTAAAAAAAGAGGGACCTTTGTGATCATGGTATCTTCCCTGCTGGTAAGTATTATTTTCAAAGCCATGGTAAAACATCTGTGGTTTATTTTATTTTCTTTCGTTTTCTATTTTTTTTGTAAACATAATATTTGTTTTCTTTGGAATAAATGCTCAACGTTGGGGAAAAAAGGGGGGAACCATTACTCTCTGCCTTTGTGGTGGGTCCTGGGAGGCCTCGGCAGATTTGTCCACAGAGATCTGCCTGCAGAGTCTCATAGTAGGGAGAGCCTTGGTCTTAGGGAGTAGCCCTGACCCTACAGATGGAGGACACTTGGACACTAACTGGAGTCAAAGTGAGGGTCCTGTGTGATAAAGAGTGGATCTCTAAAGAAGTTTTATACTGAGCAGCGTCCCTGCATTGGGCTATAGCATGTTCTAGACAGAAGTGACAAATGTCTAGTAGCCTGACTTTCTCCTAGGGACTCAAAAAGCTGAAGGCTATGCCCCACGCTTGCATCTGTCCTCAATAACAGGAGGGTCAGGGCAGAAACGGTCAGTTAATGTACCCTTGCATGTCTTCTGGAGATGTTTTCAGGAAAGAGAGGGCCTTGATCTAATGAGATAGGTCTAATTCAGCAGAAGGATGCAGTCCTTAACAGGAGTTTGGGCTGTGACACTGATAAAGAAGGGGCCAGCATCTGTTGTTTGTTTTATTAATGATGGCCATTCTTACAGTTGTTAGGTGGTATCTCAATGTGGTTTTGATTTGCACTTCTCTGATGATGAGGGAGGCTGAGCACTTTTTCATGTGTCTGTTGGATGCCCATATATCTTCTTTTGAGAAATGTCTATTCATGTCTCTTGCCCACTTTTTAAAGGGGCTGTTTGTTTTTTTTTTTCCTTTTGGCGCATTTGAATTCCTTGTAGATCCTAGATGTTAGGCCTTTGTCAGATAAACAATTGGCAAATATTTTTTCCCATTCTGTAGACTGTCTCCCTGCTCTCTTGATGGTTTCTTTATAATAAACATTAAAAAAAATAAGGGGCCACATGGAGCCCCACCCTTGTTGTGAAACCCAGGAATCCTGAGCATGTAGGCATAAGGAGGAGCACTCACTGTTTCCAGGGCATCTCAGAGAAGTGAGGGACCGAGATAAAGAGGGAAGTCTGAGGTCAGCAGGAGGAGGATTTCCAGGTTGTTCCAGGACTCCTGGTAAGAATACTGACAACTCCAGGGAGCTCCCACCCCGTATAAGTGAGAGCCACACAGACCCTCCCCTACAGTTAGCTCTGGGGGACCCCAGGCAGAAATGTCAAGCAGAGGTACCCATGGGCTCCCACTCAAGGGAAACTGGGAAATGAATGTTATTGGTCTGAGAGGGGTGGACACACATCAACAGAGGGAAAAATCTTAGGTTCTCTCTTGAGTCCAGTTTAGCGACTGAGTTGGGATCCTATGTGGGACTACCTATCAGGGCAATAATCTGCCTGCTATAGATATCACTCATTGGAGGACCACATTTGGTCCAATAAGGTCACCTTCTCTTCCTCCTATTGGGTCTCAGGGTGCCTGGCTTTCGTTATGTGGACAAGTTCAAAGTAAAGCAGAGCTCACCTGCTAGTAGCCAAATTGAAAAATCTTGACGAGTACTCAAAAGCACTGAATCTTGAACACTTTCTTTACCAGATCAAAAGGAGGTAAGATTCTTAATCTTGAGGTATAGCCACCAGTCTGCAGAGTGAGACTGGTGCCAGGCCTTGCATGGGGACTTTGTGGTGACACTGAATGAGGACTGATGACCCCAATGATCCCAGGGCAGGAAGAAACCCACTGAACGCTCAGCACTGGGTATCACCTGTCAAAGTGGTCGAATGAAATGCTTTCTTATGGGTCCCAGGGCATTTTCAGGTGTCAACTTCAGAAGAGCACAGTGAAGTAACATAGGCCTCCTAAAACTTGCTATGATGAACCTAAAAATGAACTGAGAGGACCCCAAATACTTGAAGACAGGAGGCCCCACTTCCAGTACCTGTTGTCTCCCTGGAAAGCCCAAAGCAAGGATGACAGAATGAAACCTAAAACTCACTCTTGGTTGCTCTATGCTGGCTTGAGGAGAGGCTGACTAGGAGAACAGGATCACTGTGGATCCTCAGCAAATCTGCAAACGCAGGTTGCCTTCAATAAAGCCAAAGTGGTGTCTCCCTGTTGAAGGTACTCACAGGATCACATTTTGTCTTTGCTAAGTATGCCAACCACCTACCCTTCAGACTATAGTCCCTGCTCTCCATGGCCATAGCCATCATGCGTTTTGGTCAGAAGAAAAAGCTCTGTGCTAATGAGAAATGTTGCAAGGGCTGAGATGAGACTCCAGGACTCCAGGTTGCTCAGGACACTAGAGAAGAGGAAGAAGAAGAGACTTCTTCCTCTTCTCTTCATTTTGAGGGTGCTGCCTAGAGCTCTCCTGCTGCTGGCATTTCCCCTAATCCTCAGAGAACTCCACCCTCCACCACTGCTGCTGCAGCTGTTTCATGCACTAAGTTTGAACAAGATTCTAAGAGACACGGTAGAGATAGGACAGTAAAAATTCCCCCATAGCCTCAACATCCATTCAGAGATCACAAGAAGAAGCTGTAACCAAGACAGTGAAAATGTTGGTGCTGTTCCTGGATAACAAGCATAAAGTCAAACACCCCATTACAAAGGAAGAGATGCTGCTGGTTGTCAATTGAAAGTACCATGAGTACTACCCTGAGGTTCTCTCTCTTCAGGAGAACCTCTGAGATTATAGAGCTGCAATTTGGCCTTGGCTTGAAGGAAATGAACCCCGGCAGTAACACTTACACCTTTGTCGGCAAGCTAGACTCCAGCAAGGATGAAAACTTGAGCTGTAGATGGGACTTTCCCAAGAATGTCCTTCTGATGTCTCTCCTGGGTGTGATATACTTATGGTATCAGTGCCACCAAGGAAGAAATCTGGGAATTCCTGAGTAATTTGGCAGTGTATGATTGAAAGAAGCACTTCGTTTACAGGAATCCTCAGAAGATCATCACTCAAAATCTGGCTGGAGTACCAGCAGGTGCCCAACAGTGATCCCCCATGCTATCAGTTCCTGTGGGGTCCAAGAGCCCTCACAGAAACCAGCAAGATGAAAGTCCTGGAGTTTGTGGCCAAAGTTTTTGGCACCATCCCAGTGCCTTCCCATCCCAATATCCCAATATGAAGAGGCTTTGAGAGATGAGGAAGAGAGAGCCGGAGCCAGAGATACAGCCAGGTCTAGCACTACTACTGAGGCCAGTGAACATCCTAGGGCCACATCTAGCAGTTCTTCTCACCCTTTGTGAGGTTCCACTCTTTGTGTTGAAAAGGCCTGTTAAGCTTTGCTTTAGTCATGAATGAGTAATAAGTTTTATTGACTGATGTTCCTTTCAATAGAACGTGTACTTAGATTCAGAATGTGGGTTTGCAAATAACATGAACCACACATTTATTGTTGTTTATCAGATAGAATAATGTTTTATCTTATGAATGAAATACAAATTGGAAATCCATAAACACTTTTAGGATTGAAAACAAGATAATGTGACCTTGGGCTATGAATATCCTTTGAAATGTGAAAGACCCCAGTAAAATATTTGAAAACAGAAAAAAAAACCTGAATTGTTTTTGGTTTGCTTTATACTGTTTGATTTTTCTTTAAATAAAGATATATGCCTTTTCAAAGATGTATGCCTGGATTGGCTTATGTTACCCCCAAATGTATGAGAAATTAAATTATGGTGAATTAGACATCTTGTTCATGACTCCTATTTTGCACTAACATTCATCTAACATCTGCTGTTAGTAAGTTTTCAGGCATGCCCTGGGATTGTTTAGTCCAAGAAAGATCCAGCTTCTGTCCATGCAGTAGAGTCTAGGAGAAGCTATCGTCATGGGTTGGGTGAGATATTCAGAACTTCATAATGATGTAAAAAGTGGGATAAAGAGTTGATGAAGGGAATACATTATCTAGCATTCATTGCTAAGCAGTATTTTTGCTGAATGCCTTTTGTTTGTCTTAGAATGTTACCCATACCCTGAGATGGCCTGGATTTTTAAAAATCCAAGTTGCATGGATAGTAATGTCTCAAGTCAAAAGCAGCATAGTAATAATTACTACTACCTGATGTCCCTATACAATACAGGCACAACCACAGATGCTGTGCATCCATGACATATATTTCACCTGTCCCGCAAGATGGGGTTCACCGAATCCACTGCATGGTAGAGAGCCTGAGGCTCACTGAGTCTGGTTGTGCCAAAGTTGGCTAGTAGTGATAGGGTTGAGACTAGTCCCATGATCTGAATGACTCTGGAGCCTACACCATTGCAGTTCTCCCAACCTGAGGTCCACCACGTGTCTCATCTTTCAATTTTCACCTCAGTGCTCCAAAATGTGTTTCAGGTGATACAAAGAATAACCTTGCGCTCAAACTACTGGATTGGAATACATAGCCAGGGCAATAAGAATGCTAAAATAATTGAGCAGTGGATAAAATAAATGAATGATATGGTATTCAGTGACAATCCAATTATTCACTTTTGCAGTGTTAGATACTCTGAACAGATAAGGGGCTCTCCAAATCATCTTGAACAATAATTCCCTGTAGAAAGTCAATTGGTCAGAAGTTACCTGAGAACCTATGTCTAACTGGTAAAGACAAGAAATAGATCAGTGGTGTTTCTCTGACAGCACCCCGCCTATCCTGGGTCCCTGCTTTGTGCTACATCTGTCCCATTTCATACCAGTTCTAAGAAAGGGACCCATTCTCTGCAAATTTTGCAGAAGGGAGACTGATCTAGAGTTTGCAAGGTTGTAGCGTTTTCAGGAGAGCATTTAATCCAAGAGACACAGCTGAGGAAACCAACACACCATGTAGGAGGATGAGGGACACCAATATTCTAGAATATCCTACGGGAAGTTACAATGTGAGTCTATCCTTGTGTTTTTTCAGACACAGTCCCAAACAGAGCTGTCCTCTTACATATTGTCCAGTTTTCTGAGGTACATAAGAGTCCTAATGGCTAGTGTATTAGAAAGAGTCCCAATACCCTCGTGTATTATAAAGAAGGGCACAACCAAAACAGTGGGTGCCCATAAAGTCACGTCCCAGTTGTTAACCTTGCGAAGTCCAGAACTATCTTGGCTGACGCTGACATACAATTTAGGAACCAGAAAAGGCTCCAGGTCAGCAGAGAGTGGAGTCCCATGAATGCTGCAGAGTCAAGTGAAGACCTTGTATGTGAAGATAGAACCACAAAACCATAAACGACAGGGCCACCCTGGTGCCTCCTCTGTTGTTAGCCCTTGGAAGGCCCAGGGAAGAGTTGTCAGACCCAGGTGTCCCTGACTTGTGGAGGATCTCAGGCTTGGTTATCAGGTTGGCTGTTTAGTTTAGCTGAGAGTTGAGACCCAGGCCAGGGCAGGTGTCAAGGTAATAATCCAGTGGGAGGAATGTGACAACCAACTCCCACAGAGGTGAACAGAGAACAGAGGCGACCTGTTTCTGAAGTGAGCCTTGGGAGGTCACAGAAAGAGTTTTCAGACTGAAGTTACCCACATTTTCTGAAAGGGGGTTGGTAGTCTCAGAGCCCTGAAGTTTTTGATTAATTAATGGGGGAGGTCCCATTCAGAAGATGGAGAAGATTGGCTCCCTAACAAGAGTCAACACAATGACACTGAGTGACAATGAGGAGACCCCACCCAGGAGGAAGAGGGTCACATAGAACCCTGTCCTTGTTGTCAACCCTGAGAGACCTGGACATGGGGGCATGAGGAGTCATCCTTACTTCGTCCCAGGTAATCTCATGGAGATGAGGACACTTAACAATTGGGACAGCCTCAGGCCAGCAGAGGGAAGATTTCTGATTGTTCAAGGAGTCAAGGTGGTGACCCTGAAGACCACCCCACAGTGGTGGGGGAAACACAGATTCCTTCTACTATTATCCTAGGGAGACCATGAACAGTTGTGGTGATGTGAGGCAAATTTCACTTCTTTCTAGGGTGAACCAGGGATTAGGGAACTTAGTATGAGAGGATAGGCCTCAAACTAAGACAAAGAGGATTTCCATTGTATTCTAGGTCTAAGGATGACGACACATGATAGTCTGGGACTCCACAGCTCATATTGGTGGGAGCCACACAGAATCTTCCCCTACTGTAAGACCTCAGAGACATCAGGCCAAACCAAAGTCAGGTAGGAGGATCCATCTGGTCCCAGTCAGCTGTAACAGATATGTGAGAGTTTAGGTCTTAGGGTGGTGATTCCACATCAGTAGAGGCCTGTTTTAGGCCTGTCCAGGAGTTAAATTAAGAGTCCTATGTTAAGACCTTGTGTGAAATTAGCCATCACAGGACTTCAACCTGCCTAACCACAGCTCTCATTCTTGTGAGACCATTGCCAAGTGTGTGGCCGGATAAGGCCATCCTCACATCCTCTTATTGGGCCTCAGGGAGATATGGACCTCACTATGAGAATATGTCCTCAATTCAAAATCAGAGGATCCCTAGGCCCTACAAAGAGTGAAATTAGTGAAGCAGAGGGGAAACTGAGGTAACCTCATTTCATTGAATAGATGGGACAAAAAAGTGCCCTCCTCTGTCCTTTATATCAGCCCTGGAAGGCTCAGAACTGACCTTTCATATGAGACTCCCCCTTACATCTTCATGTCGGAAGAGAGGGGAAACCTTTGGTCCGAACGTGCAGCCACCAGTTCAGCAGAAGGAAGGGGTCTAATATATGCCAGTCACTGCAAACAATGTTTTTCATTAACTGCACACACCCTGCAAGGTCTACATAACAGGGCTTACCAATTCATTTCATAAATGCAGATCCTGAGGCTCATAGTTTCCTAACATACCCAGGTTCACACAGCCTGTAATGACAGGGCTAATACTAGACCCCTGCTCTTAGTCAAAATCCCACACTGTTTCTCTCCTCCCAATCTGAGGCTCACATTGTCCCTTAATACACTTTTTTTCTCTTAACTGAAAGTTGTATCATAGACAAAAAATAAAAGACTCTAAGATCAACTTACTGGATTGTAAAAGGTAACTAAAATAAGAAAAATGATAATATAAATAAGAGATTTAAATAATAAAAAAGATAATATCTTGATGACAGAATCATATACATATTTAATGCCAGATGACTTCAAAAATCAGGTGCTCAAAAAATCCAACTCAGTCACTTTCTTATAAAAAGTACATACATCAGAACAGAAGTATATGACACCCCAAATCTGGCTGAGAAAGAGAAAAAATAGATCACCATATTTTCTTCTCTTATAGCCACCCTCTCTCCAGGGTCCCCTGACTTGTGCAGTACATTTCCTAGCTTATGTCACCCCTAGGACTGGCACCAATTCGCTGCCAGTTTTGCACAAATGAAAATGTACAAAGTTTTGCAGACATGTGGCATTTCGTAGAATGTTTTTAATTCAAGAGACAAGAACTTATATGATGACGTTTATAAATCAGAACTGGAGAAAAGAACACTGTATAATATTGGCTATTACAGGGGCCAGCTTCAGCCCGCTCTCATATTTACATACAATGTACCATATCCAGGATCGACATATTTCCTTTCTTTATGGTAAAAGCAGCTGTAATCTACTCTTACAAAATTTTCAGTATATACTACAATGTTAGTGACTTTAGTCCTCATGCTGTACTGGAGGTCTTTACATTTTTTCAACCTACATAATTGCAACTTTGTACATACATCTTCCCATTCACTCCTCATCCTTGCCTCTGATGACCACTGTCGTATTCTTTGTTTTCATGGATTCAATATTTTTCTTTTTTGATTCTACATATAAAAGAAATCATGCAATATTTCTCTTTCTGAGTCTGGTATATGTGTAATGTCCCCTAATTTCATCTTAGTTGTTGCAATGACAGAATTACTTTCTTTTCTAGATAAAGAATATTCCGTTGAATATTCTTGAATATAGATGTACCACAATTTCTTTTTCTATTTATCCATCCACAAACACTTTGGTTGTTTCCATATCTTATTGGTTATTGAGAAAAATGCTGCAAAGAACGTGGGGCGCAGATATCTTTATGAGGTGGTGGTTTCGTTTCCTTATTCCCAGAAGTGGAATTTTTGGTTCCAATGCTAGTTCAGTTTCTATTTTTTGAGAGAACATGTACTTTATTCCAAAAAAGCTGTGTCAATTTGCATTCTCACCAATAGTATATAAGGGCTCCATTTTGTCCACTCCCTCACACAAATGTATGTCTTTTTTTCATATAATATCCTTCCTAACAGGTGTGAGGTGATGTCTTATTGTGACTTTGACTTGCATTCTCTGATTTTAGTGATGTAGGTCACCCCTTCATATTTTGATAACCATGCTTATGTCTTCTTTGGAGAAACACCATATCAATGGTGGTTTTCTTGAAAAATGACTACCTTGGAAATGTAAGTGATTGCTGATTTGAAATTGTTTAGATCAAAAACTAAGGAAAAAGTAAAAGCTTGTTGACTCTTGGTTTGTCTAATTTCAGTTTTTCTTCTTGCAAAATTAAAAGTTATATCCTTGAATTTGTTTAATTATTCAAGAATAAAGAAGAATTAGTATCCTAATTATTAAACTATATATTCACAACCTTGTTTATTCCTGCATCAGTAATGGAGCACCAGCTCTTTGGAAGCATTCATATGAGTTCTAGGGATACTTTTTTTTTTTTATTAAGTCATTTTCTTACCCACTTATTTGTAGAGTCTAGGAGAAGCGATCTTATAAAAAAGATGGTGGTATACATTCTAAGACATGAAGACCATGTAAAAAGGGGATGACGAAAGGAGGAAGTTTGACATAAAGCCAATCAAGTGTAAATGCCCTTAGACAAGGTAGTTTGGAGTCTTTGGAAACTGCAAGCCCCTCGGTGGGAGGTAATTTTAAGGGAGGCTGAACAGTAGGCTGAAAAGACCTGTGGGCATGGTGAGGAGGGGCTTAGGCCTTCACATGGTGCCTCTAGGAGCTTAGAGACAAAGCCTGGAATGACAAACAGATCTTAGCAGTTACTTTGGGATCATGTAGAAACCAAAGAGACTCTCCATCTGGGGCAGGAATAGAAGGTGTCTTGTGGTCTAGTTTTAGGGCAGGTGAACACAGTGCACAAACAAGGTGTTCTGTGTACATCATCCCTCCCGAGTCTCTGAAAATAAGGGTGATAGCCTCAAGGGACGTGAGATGACCAGAATGCTCTGTGCTGACTCTCTTTGTCCTGCATTGCGGCATTCGGAGCCTGCATTATTAAAAGGGCTTTAAATGAGCTAATCTCAAGTGTAATTTTTTTTTTTTTGAGTTGGAGTCTCACTCTGTCGCCCAGACTGGAGTGCAGTGGCCGCTCCCGGCCACCGCAGCCTCGACCTGCTGGGCTCCGGCGATCCTTCCGCCTCAGCCTTCCGAGTAGCCGGAATTACAGGCA